>JBBPKY010000041.1:0-65747 GCA_038089495.1 Xerocomellus dryophilus
AGGTTGACTCGGCCTGTGTGACTGATGTGAGTAGTCCAGGAAATGGAAGCAGATTACATACAGATGCAACAACCCTGAATCTCGTAGAGTGTGATACGTTGCAACCAAAATATGAAGATTGAGCAGACCAGACCACGGCGCACAAGCAGTCGAGCCCAACCAAATAGCGTAGTCAATCTTCGAGTGCAGGTCAGGAACGGGAATAGGGGTGTGTGCATGGAGGAAAGAGAACGCATGGTCACGGATAGCTACATCATCCCAGACCAAAAACGCGACCATGAAGAGACTTGGGCCGTGGACGGCATGTTCGTGAGCAGCCCGGCATATATAGAACTCGTCACATATAGCGCATATAGTCCATTCCCGCGACTGATGAAGACGGATTGTTGAGCATACTTGGCGTCGAAAGTTGTTGTAGGAGGTGCTTGGATGCACAAGACGCCAAGGACACCTTTCAGCATCTGCCCGATGATAGTCTTCCCATTCCCATCTCCGGCCATTGGGAAAGGTTTCGATGACTCGGATTGGGCGAAGTTGACGGAGAAAGTAGCACACTGGACAGAGCAAGGAAACACGGGACAGCCATTTCCCGACGTTCGAAGTGACCCGATCAGCATCGAGCGAGAGATGAGGCAATGATTCGAAGGGGAAAATGATGGATGTGTTGAGGGAAGAGATGGTTACGATTCGATCAAAGTCCGAGCCAATGATAGGTGATGTTTGAGGGGCCGGTATTGGTGATGAAGCATCCTCGGACGGCGATGAGCATCCGGACAAGGTTGAAAGGGGAGAAACATATCGGGAAACCATTCGGGACATGATGGATGAGTGTGCTAGAAAATATGAGTGATTGCTTCAAGTATGTCAAAGACGAGTGGTACCTATCTTGTGTGGAGAGAGTTTGAGAGATGTGTTCGTAGAGTTGAGTATATGCAGTCACGTGCATAGAAGATGAATCTCGTGCGCGGAACGACGAGTATGAACATCGGCATCCGGGGACAACAGAGAAGGATGAGACTCTAATAAGGTCATGCACGGATGTCATAGTGGGAGGGGAAAGTAGTGCAAATGTCATAAACTGTGCTCTGACAACGAAACATTTGCTCCGGGAACGACGATCTGTTGGGATAACAGCGAAGACGATACATCGAGTAGAATCACGATAATATAATAGTGGAGATCAACGACGTACACTCTGTTAGGACAAGACCAACCTAAAAAAGAGAGAAACCCACCCAACCAGCGTGTCAAAGAGTGCAAGACGACGGGACTGGATCATTCACTAGAAGGCTATGGTGACATTCCGGAAAACGGAATAATAAAAACGGTGGTGATATTTGGCATGCAAGGCGAGCAATATCACACAAAGCTGCCCACGCTGTTGGAAGGAAGAGCGACGTCCACGGCGCTGTAAAGGAAGAAAAGTGAAGGACCCAGCGTTAGTACACGCCACGTCTTACCACAACTGATTAATCTGATTACGTGTCTTATTTACAGATTGCCAGACGGATTGGTATTGGATTGGTACAACGGTTTCTACGAGAGGAATCTAACACGATTATGGGCTGGATATTTTGATACTAGTAAAATAAAAATAAAGAATTCTGCAACGATAACGGCAACAAAAAGAAACCGAAAAAAGCGAGAAGAGATGGTTCGCAACTATGAATTACACAATAGAGAATTCACCACAACTGTTGTCCTTCGGATCCGAACACCACTGCGCAGAATCCAGCTTTGAGTGTAAATCGTCATCCACCACAGACGAATTTGAATTCCAAAAACTAGGTCAATGTTAGCTTCGCATAGTGGTATGTGTTGCGTGTACGTACAGAGTTGTGCTCGAGACATCCTGAGCAGTCGAGAAAACAGTTTCCATGGCTTGGACGAGATCGGATAGATCGTCGAAAACGGATGTGGCATGGTCAAGCCAAGCGGAAAAAAACAATGTGATGGTCTGATCGATACACGATGAACCCGACACAGAAATCACAGGGGGGCTGCTGAGGGAAATGACAGAATCAAAGTGACGTCTAATTTGCCGCAAAATATGGAGTATCGAGTTCTCGAGGGATTGTAGCGTTTTGCAATCTGGCGTCACGGAAGAGGCTGTCGAGGAAGGCGTGGACAATGGACTGGAGAGGTCACCCATCGCGGATTTCATGATTCCGCTAAACTCGTTAAACAAGGGCGACAGGTCGACGGTGAGCACGAGGATTTCGTCCAGATGGGGGCATAGGGCCAGAGCCAGCTTCCAAACCGGAAGCAAGTCGTACCATCCAAACCGGGATTTGCAGAGCGACAACCTGTGGCATTCGAGAGCGCCAAAGTACAGAAAGAGGCGCGATAATCGGTTAGCGAAATGGTCCAAAAGTCGTTGTGCTAAGGAGATGGCGTGCTCCATTTGCTTGTGCTACACGGTGGGGTGAGTCTGAACACAGATCTGATAACGAACACCTACGTGTACGATTAAAATTCGTTCGTTCGACATGGTTAGAGATGATGATGGGGGAATAGGAAGAGAGGTGGGAACATGTTTATCTCCCCCGACAGAAGGCTTGACACTGTCCCGTAAGGCACTACGGCAACTGTGAAAGGGCGATCGAAAGAAGGGGAGGAAGACATTAGGAACCACGTCAGTATGTGTGATCGATTGGATAGGTGATACTTGAGATGCCAACGAAGCGCGGGTCTTAAAGTAGAAGATAACGGGTGTTGCAAATTGGCAAGCCGAAGAAGCGTCCGGTCCGATCTGTCATGAAACCCGAAGGGTCGCGATAGCGGGATTCGGGTTAGGTGATTTGGGTTGCAACCTACAGAATGGGTTGAGATAAAGGAGAACATCTTAAGTCTGGCTAGAGTCGAAGGTTCGCTAGCCTAATCTCAAGACGTCGTCAAGAAGACAAAAATAAGACACCCCGTGTTAGCTACCTGATTGGGACTGAGTATGAAGAATGGTATTGTACAAGGACGAACCATATAAGGGGACGTATCGGGAAAGGCTGGTTGGAAATGTATGAAAAACGGTGGTGAATCGTGCGCGAACGATACTTGTAACATCCTTGCTGTTGTATAAACCACAACATCTAACGGACAGGCTGGTGGTCACACGTCTGATCACACCTCGATGAGAAATACTTGGTGTACAAGCAGTAATGTCGACAAATACAGCTACGGGATGCAATGAAAATCTCTGCGGGAAACAGAAACAGACGGATGGAAAACAGGCAAAGGTTGAGAGTACCGTCGGTAACTAGGGCGATTCCTCATAACAGCCATTTTCCGGGTAGAAATCTGGATATCTAGGATTAAACGTAGACTGCAAGGTATGATACCCCACAAAGGCATCCGCAGGGGAGACACTGGGCCAAAGTTAGCCTTCCGCACGATCGTGAGAGGCATGTACGCACGGAATAACATCCGAGATATTCGCGGCAATCGAAAACATATTGTCTAGTAGTCGGGAGAGGTCGTGTAAATCGTCCTCGATGCACATAAAGTAGCAAAACCAGTCTGAAAACCGAGAATCGAGGTCGGTAGGGATGCCCGGCGAATTCATTGACGAAGCCGTATCCGAGGTGCAGATAGAGAACATTGCGTCCATATGGAACCTGCTTTCTTGCACGATGTGGCGCATGGAATGCTCGACGGTTCGCAGGGTTTTAGATGCGGGGGTTGCGCTAGACGATGCCGGGGAGGCGGGGAAGGACAGATGTTCTAAAGTCGATTGGATGATGGCGGTAAAGTCTCCGTATAGAGGCGTCAGTTCGATATGGAGCTGTATAAGCGGCTGCATGTGGCAGCTGAGTCGATGAGCGACCTGCCAGCTGTCAGGAATCTTCTCCCCGAATCCAAACTCCGTCACGCTGTAGTTGAATGCGTCGAAGGTGCGGGCGAGATGCGATAACCGGAGACCAAAGGCGCCCAAAAGTTGACGACTGGAGGAGATGGCGTCCTCCATTCGAGTACGCTGTACGGTCGCATGAGTCCCGATACCGATAACGACCGACCACCTACAAATTCGGTCACAGCTTGCTCGGCTGACCTGGTGAAGGAAAACATTATGAGCGAAAGACAGAGGAGAAACGACTCAACGTATTTATCTTCATCCCGATGTACGCTCGAAACTGCTCCGAAAGACGGGACGGAAACTGCGTCACATTGGCACACTGGCATGAGGTCGATGAGAACGATAATAGAAAAGAAGTGCGTGAGGTTCGCGACGACGCTGTTATTTCGAGAAGCGCTATTGGTACCTAACTCGTACCAAAGAGGAGATATTCGGATTTGACGTTGATACAAATGGTTAGGTGGAATAGATTAACAAACCCCATAAAAGGCTCCATGACAGAAGGGTAATCAGTGGGAACGCGCAGAGTTGATGAGTGTCAGAGAAGAGAAGTGCGATAGGCCCATGACTACAAAGATCGCATCAATCAACCTCCATAAAAAGAAAGGTAGGACACAGATAATATTTGGTGTACGATGTTCTACATGGAAAGGAAGCTGCGATCGACACCGTCTAGAGAAGGGTAGCGAAGGAGAGGGGCGACGGCAATACCTAACACATTCATGACAGTACGGCGGTAAAAAACAACGAGACTGCGGCAATAATCAGTCAAGCGCCACTGGTCGATACATGATAAATCCTTGTCCCAACTGATATTATCCAAATCGAACTCGCGGGGCCAGGATGCGAGAAGGGAACGGAAGCGTGTGTACCACGGAACGGCCTGCCTCCAGTTTGGTGAGGACTCCCATCGGGTATCGTGCCACGGGAACGCATGTTTCGGAATTTCCCATGACGAGCGAAACAAGTCCTGGCGAGCTTGCAAGCGCTCACGGCGATCATGAAGGGTCATGCTGTCTATGTGCATGACAAAGTCGTCCGTCTCCTCGAACTGCACCTTGTGATTCAAGAGCGCGAGATCATAGACGACCAGGTTACACAGCGCCTTGTTCTCAAAGTCCTTCAACTCCAGTCGACGCTTAGGCGGGAGGAGAGGTGACAAATCGTCAGAGATAGAATAATAGGCACGGGAGGGATCGTCTTGCTCCCGATCCAGATCTTCTTGTGAAGGACCCAAGAGAAGCAACCCACCGTGACGCCAAAAGAATCGATGATCGTAAGTCGACTCGGGAGGCCAACACTTCTTCCGCCACCAATGTCCCGACAAAATATCCCGCCACGCTTGAGTATGGAGATGAAATGGAGAGGGGGGGGCGTTGTTGTTCGTGGTCGCGACGGCACGAGAGGGATGATTGATGCGATGGTCTTGGTAGCGAAGAAGCCAGATTCGGCGAATACAAATCCATGTGAAACACACCTTGGCGCGCTTTTCGTCGGATTGGACGTTGGATAGCAGATGGACAGGAGGAACAGAATATGCAAAGTGTGCACCGTGCGATGGGACTGGGGAGTCGGGTGTCGTGTATTCGGGAAGCCCATCACCGCGTGCGTGAAAATGCCATACATAATCCCAATCACATCCCCACGTAGGCCAATCGTTACGGAGAGTCTTTGTCTGACGACGCCAATCACTGTCCTGACCCTTGGGTTTGCGAGGCAACGAAGACTGAGGCTCTGAAAAGGCATGGAGATGAGAATTATAATCTAGAATGTGCAAGCTACTCACGAGTGCGAAGAGACTCTAAATCTGCGACTAGGCGTTGATCGAAATATTGTCTATCCTGACGAGGGGCATAACCACGCGCAGCACGTTCGAACGCAAGGGGATCCGAGTGGTCAACATGGGGGGGGTAAAACATCAGCGGTTTGCTGTGGACAAGCTTGCCTTTGACAACATCCCTGTTACAGCCAACCGCATGAACATCGGCCCAGGTGCGGAACTCGCAAAGGGAGTCAAGCTCGGTGACGCGTACATATCGAGTAGTGGGTAAGTTAGAGGCGGACGTTCCGGTTAGATAGAAGACGGGGACGCCATATGCAGACAAACGACTGAAATCAGCCAACGACGAGACGTATGCGCCACGGAAGCATGGATGGACAGATCCGTTGTCGTCTAGAGTCCGGCCGAGAAGATTGTTACCCCAGACGATGAAAGCATGGATTTCCGCGACAAAACGCTGAAGTCCTCTTGTGTATTCCACAGCGTCACGATAGGACATGGTGTTACGAGAGATGGTGAAAATAGTGTTCTCAGCGCGTGTAACAGCAATGACAGGACATTTGTAAGGGCCAGGAACAACAGATTGGAGTTCTTCGTACAAGCGCAAGACACGGTCTCGATACGAGTCTACCTCCTGGTGCCACAAAGCGGTTACTGTATCTTTGATATAGCCTCGACGTGGGAGTTGCGGGTATCTGTAAAAATCTCTGTCCTTGAAACGATGAGAGATGATAGATCGTGGTAGACGAAAGGAGTGGTGTTGGTGAACAATGATATAACATAAGTATGGATGTTCGGGGTCGAACATTTGGGGAAGTAGGCTGATCTCGTGCGGACCCCAGGAACCATCAGCACGAGGAAACGGGAGTTCGCCTTTGGAAACTGGTCGTGGGATATAGGGTGCATTCTTCGAAAGAACGACGGTGTTGTCAGATAAGGTGGTCCACTTATCGTAGTCGACGTGATGAAAAGTGGCTAGAAGTCGAAATATAAATATGAGGGTGCTCGAAGAGGGATGAAAACATACGAGTAGACATGAAAACGATGAAGGTAGATCCGTCCGTGGATGATCGATGATTGATGAAGAAAGGCGTGGAATCAATTGTAACCGTCACACTTAGGAAATACAAACGTTGCCTCCCACGTCCACGAGTGACTTATGTAAGAGTATGTAAGCCCCCGCAGTAGCGTGCGGAGAGGGGGTAATGTGAAACATTTGAGATCGCGGCGGGACAAAAGAAAGGGGTGGATACGATTGCCAGCGATTCAGAGGCACCGTGTTTTATTATTAAACATTGCGACCGATTTGGCGGATGGCTAACTACTTGTAGTGTATGATCGCGTGTGTTTTATCTTTTTTCGCAAAGGCACACAAGAATGATGCAAACTTTTCCTCGTCGAGTTAAGTGACGATATAGAATCACGAATGCAGCAAAGGAACAAGCGGGACGAGAGCATGAAAGTAAAACTCCAAAAACGAGAATAGAAACATTTGATGGAAAACGTCACCACTCTCCAAACGTGTCCTTGTACCATGTAAGTGCTACCGGGTTAGCAAGAACCTTGGAGATTGATCAGTGATGAGCAAATACGTGGTCGGGTTAGAGACGACCTTTGAGCGTGAAAAGTTTTTGACTTGTAAACCAGAGACGGTTCGTGCCCGTGAGAGGGCAACATAGGCCTGACCTGTGACACCAATAAATTACACGTGGCGGCGCGGAGTGGCTGTCCTACCTTTGGCAAATATACGAGAGAGATCGATGACGAGCTTCTCGAACGAATGGCCTTGGCTTTTATGGATAGTGATAGCCCAGGCCAAAATCAATGGGATCTGTACAATCACATGAGCAGTATGTCGAGCAAATCGAATACGAGAATCACCTGGATGCGTTTGACAGCAGGCTTGCCATCAAGTTCGGCTTGGAACTCCATAGGTAAAATCAAAACGTGTTCAGAGACATCGTGGAGGTAAAACTGGATCAAAGGAACGGGCGTCGAGGCTGACGAACCGTCCTGAGTGGTGGAGTAGGATATCGGGACGCCTTCATTTGTAACGGGGATGTTGCGCACAAAACCGACCTTCTTGCGGTAGCTTTCATCGCCTGTTGCTTCCCTGTACGTATAAAATCCCTTGACGATACCGATAGTACCATTGGTGAGGCCCTCGTCGAGGTTTCTAACCAACATCACTTGCGCTCCGATTTTCAGGTGGACAGAGGGACCGACAGGCAAGCTCTTGAAAAGAGGCATCACCTTCTCATCACTACGCCAATCACATGATTGAAACATCACTACAGGAGATGTGATGGACAAAAGACGATGCTTGTTAAAGTAGTCGACCTCCTTGCGAGTCGGAAACAGATAGATGGCATCGTAGTTGGGTAGAAAGGTTTTGGGAATGGGGCGTGATAGAGTCGATAAAAGAGTGACACTCTTGTCATCCAGGTTAGCAGTACGGCAACGGTTGAGTGCGTGAATGAAATCTAGAGTGGCGTTAGACAGCGAGATCGTAATGGGCAAAGGAATACCTTGGTCACTTTGGCGGTAAACGGACGTTAACAGAATATGGTTCTGGATGACGCGAGCCCACGATTTCGCTTGGAAAGCATACTTGGGCTGTTCCCCGGGTAGCGCTACTGGGGATAACTGGAGGAAATCTCCTGTCCAGAGCAGCTGGAAAACGTAAAAGGCAGACTCTGGCGTTGGAACTACCTTACCTGTATGCCACCAAACGGGAGATCATTGCCACGAATGTCGCGAGCAATAGCCTCTAATAAATCGAAATTGTCCGCTGAGATCATTGATACTGAGCGGTGAGAAAAGGATGACTATCAGTTATGGATGATAGAGAGTGAGAATAATGATGCACCCTCATCGGAAACGAGAGCTTTCGTCTCAGTCCATCGAAGCAGGGCCTGGGGACTGGATTTGATGCGCTTCACAGCTTCCGCGACCGACTTTTCGGATCCAGTGAGTCCTGCCCAAGAATGTAAGGTATTTCCTAAAAATGAATCGGATCGAGTATATGGACGTGTAGGGGAAGACGACATACCTCCAATCCTGCTGCTGGCCATTCCGGTACTTGCCGTCACGGCAACCATGAATGCATGTCCGAATTTTTGTTTTAGTGCCTCGATGATCACCTTCAACAAAAACGATTTGCCGGAACCTAAGATTATCTCAGACCCCAAAGAAATGTGGATGACGTCACACTGACCTGCCCCACCAGTTACGAACATGCTTTCCCCACCGAGTGCTTTATCGAAAACGGCGCGTTGCCGCTCGTCGAGGGAGTTCACGTCGATATCTTGCTTCTCAATTACGGCAGAGAAGAGGTGTCGTGCGGAGGACTGTTGGCGAGAGGATTGTCGAGAGTTTCCTTTTCGTGGGGCCATGTATGTAGGTAATGGTAGGAAGAGACAAAGAGACACAAGAGGATGGATGTAGTCGGACGCGACGCGACTGATTTTTATCACGTGCCAAAGAAAGGGGTAGCGCAGCGCCAAGATGGGGCAAAGCAAGGAAACAGTGGGGCGAACGTTCTGTTCTTTACATTATGGAGTTGATGAGTTATGCAGTCGGATGTTGAGGAAAGCATATCCAATATAAATAGTATAAGGTTGAATCCGCACATGGACAACAGTAATCTAGCCGGGACGCCAAGATTTTAGGGGGTTGATGGAAGCTTTTATTCTACGAATACGTGCGGTATAAATTGCTAGATTGACGACACTGTGAAATAGAGTTGTTGAACTATTAAAAAGGGTAGAAACACTAACTAACCGATCGTAAAGACATCCATAGAGACCAAGAGCAGGATGGATTGTTGTTTGCTCGTAAATTGTCCTGCGACAATAAATCGGAAAAACGGATGACGGAACGGCGTTCACACCGCATTCACAGGCGAAAAAAAAGAGTAAAAAGAGAGCGACAACGTTTGAACCACGCCGCAGTCCGAACAAAGTGGAGAGGAGTGGCGACGTCAATGCTGCAATGTGAAAAAAGGGAAGAAGACGACATTCAAGGCATGAGGATGGAGGTTATCGATAATCGGGTTTGCTGTGATACAACGAGAGAACTGAAACAGTCGGGCTCGTGTATGGGCTGAGGAATTATATGCTATAGTAGCGGAAAAAAAACAAGAACGCACGTGAAATGTAGATAAGACAAACTGGGCGCACCTAGCAGAAACAAAGGATCGTCGATGGATAGCATCTGGTGATTGGCGACGATGGGTGACTAAACGAGAGAGACGCGAGGAGCAATGACAAAAACGGTGTCGTCCACATCCGACGGTGACGTCGTGCGTTGAGATAGTGGACGCTCGAACTAAACACGATCAGTTAGCTTCGTGTAAGAAACGAGGGGTTACGTGGTCGAAAAAAGATATGAAATATACATGATAAAAACAGGTGGCACCTAAAAACAGTAAAGTATTAAAAACCGATGAGATCGTAAGAGTCGAGCTATGACGCACCCAGAATGTAACACAAAGTAGATGATCCACTGAAGACTGTGACAAAATGCACAAGGCATCATTGAATGAACATCCACGGCGCGAGAAGAACGGTATTGTATTATATACGTACTTGTATACAGTTCACGCCGCAACTTGAGAGTGGTTCAGCTGAGCGCCACATAATTGGCACGGTCTGAGTCAAGAGCGACTGCATTGCTTACAGTGTTGCCATCAGCGGTATAGAGGTATCTACCAGCGTGAGTGACGGCCTGGGTAGCTTGCAGCATAAGAGAGAGTGGCGCCCGCAAACGGGAGGGGAGCTACGATGCGTGGATGCATAGCTAAATGAAGAAGAGGACACTGCCGAGTAACCTAGCGTGTGAATGGGTTGATGTCACTGCAAGACTTGACTCGAACCATTATTCTATCTGGTACCGACATGTCAACAGCAAGCCAGTCCAACACGGATCCAGAAAGCAACGACGCATAGATGGCACAATAAGTACATAGGTAGTGCTGCGGTTAGGGTACGCCATTAAACAGACATTGCTTTACTAGATGAGTGGAAGATTTACAAATGCGGTAGATAGAGGTATGGAAAAAGGGCAACACGACTGGAAATGTTCAGACAGTAAAAACCAAGTAATAGCTATGGATATGTAACTATGCCGGACTAAAGTACACGTGTGCGAGGTGATATGATCGAAGCCGGACGATGCCCATAGGTCGAAAGGAGTCTCCGGGAAGACGAGATGAGGCCAGCAACAGGCAACATGGAGGTATCGAGCGCCAAGCGCAAGCGAGTTAGCATACACATACCAACAGGGTATTAGCGAATGGCTAGAAGGTTGAGGCAGGGTCGACGATAGCGCGGCTGATACACGGAGCATTTACATGGCGTCTCCGTGCCTCTGGTAGGGATCGCTCAATGATCCAGCGAGAGCAACGTTGCCAAAGCTCACGTTAGCATACGGCCACACACCAGAATAGCCGCCATGGTGGGTATGCGGGGGTGTCAAACTGGCATTATGAGGCGAGCTGTTTTGTAAAATATATCCATCGATGAAGCGTGCTTGGAGGACATGCCGTTGGGGTGCCAAATGCGAGGGACCATAAGAGCCTTGCCTTTGTATTCCATAGAGGTTAGCCAGGGCTCCATAGATATCTGCAATCGGACCGTTGGGGTGGATACTCTGTGGGAGGTGCCGCCCAGCAGCAGGTGGGTGGGCTAAGCCGAGTGCCTAGTTGTTCATGTTGATCATTTGTTAGTCGATGGTATCCACCACTGAAGTTATGTACCTGTTCACGTTGGAGTTTGTTTGAATCCGTTTACCGTAGGGAGTATTGCGGATAAGTGGGAGGACCAGACGAATACCTTCAACAAGAAGGGTGCGTTGGGTAGGCTCCGCGTAGTCAAGGACAGTCTGAATGTCATCAGCAGGCGGTATTTTCAAGGAATAGAAACACCGACTTGAACACAATAGTTGCCACACGAGTCGCGCAATAACTTCTCCAGACGTGGACGATTAAGCAATTCCTCGATGAGCGTTTTTCTAGTGTTACGCTCAGCCACACGAACGCACTGTACGGCGTAAAAAGTTGGCATAAATAACCTGAGATTGACAATCCGATAAGATTACTAACCTTTTCAATAACATTCTGAATTTCTGAACTGAAAGAGCGCACACATTCCCTGCGAGGATGACGCCGCATCGCTGAAGCGATTGTCGTTCAGGTCCAAAATATACTGTACGACCTGGTAATCGAACAAAGGTTGACAACCTGACGCTGTGGCGATGTTTCGTACTACTCACATAGTTTCCATAAGGATCCTGGACCAACGTAAGAACGTTATAGGTGGCCTCATTCACAAGTTGAACACGTTAGTGGTCGGATGCGTGGTCAATGCATCGTTGTAGCACACAACATCCGTCGCGGTGAGTCGCAACTTCGACAGCGACAGGATGTAGTAAGCGTCTGACCAAGTAAACACTGACCACGTCTGACTACAACTAATAAGAAGCTCTGACCACCTATACAAAACTATGAGCGATCTGATTACGACTGACCTAGCGGTGTAAACATATGCATTATACGAAAGAAGTTATTTACATTCTACCTAACGACCTGCCAACGGGAGAGACACTCATTGTGGAGGAAGCGCTCTCCGGGTTCCAAGTAGTCCCGGTTGGAAGAATAATAAGGGTGTGAATTAGGGTTGGAGTGGCCCAACGTTTTGAGAACTTCTTGCGCGATTTCTTGAGCATAGACGAGGCCGTGGACGTTCCTGATATCATGCTCTTTCATTTTGTACGTTCCTGGGTCGAGGACCATCAGACAGAGAGCCGTGAGAGGGACAATAGCCAAATCTTTGTGACAATGAGCTAATAGTAGACGACGATATAAAATAAACACTTACGACGATGGGGATCCAATCGCGGTAAACCGATAACCATTCGAACGAGAGTCTCCAGGGCGTGGTGATGTATCTGGTTTGTTAGGTTATCGTTGCACCGGGCGTCGAAATAGCGGGCCATTTCGGTCAAGTGGCAGCTGTCGTATGAATAAAAGTGGCCACCAATAGCGAACGAGGCCACTGGGGTATAGACCGAGTGAACTTGTGAAGGGGGTTGGATGCTGTATACGAGCCAGTTGGGTATATATATATAAAGAAAAAAAAGGCGTACAGTAGATCTCCTGGGTACAGAAATACCGTTTCTGCACACATGTCGTCACTTAGAGGGTTATCGGGATTACAACGATCAGCCACGATCTTTAAGAGGCCGTCACGAGAGAGGGTAGGTTGGCGATGGAAATAGAGCGTCCACAACTTCACTCCGGACATGACTATAACGTACGTGACATCGCCGTCAGCGTCGTGGTGAGGATACGTGAACGTTCCAGCTTGATGGCCAAGTGCCCAGGAGCGAACGGCGAGGTTATCGGATGAGACTTTGCGCTTTTCGAATGGCAAGTCGCGTTGAGTCTGGCTCCAGCCGATCGTTAGACCATCGTCAAGGGAACTTGAAGAGATGTTCAATATACCAGGAAGCAAAAGGAAATGAGTACAAACCAGATCTTTTGTGGCATCCCACATTGTGTGAGTGGGATGTCGAGTACGAAGCGACATTGTGACGGATCGTTTATTCCGTTAATCAATTCAGTCATTGTACCACGGACATGAGGATGAGTAAAACGTTTGACGCGGCGTGCGGTGTCTACAAAAGATAAAAGGACGTTAACGCTAAAGAGAGAACATGACTCGTACCATGTATGTCGAGGTACATGTTTGGTGAAATACCAAACCTTCGTCGAAGACCGTCCTCGGTAAAGGTAAAAGACGATGTATCGTCAAAGTTACGAACGACGACGGGTCGGCCACGGGAGAGGCTTTTGCGTATGCCAAGGACGAGATCGTAACCGTCGTTGGACGGGGGAGCCTCGAGAAAGTCAATGTATCGGCTGTTTGATGTAGCCTGGGGATAAGTCGCGACAACACGAACATGGGACGCATCGTAATCAAGGTAATTCTTGTCCTCACGGACGAGAGTGGGCAGAACTGTCCTTAGGCCGCCAGGCCATTCTACCGTTTGGGCTGATTCAGGAACCTGTACACCGCGGACACCAGAAACGAGATCTAACGGACGAAGGGAACACGAACTAATCGATGGGCGTGGAGAGGAAGGGGGAGAGGAAGGGGGAGAGGAGAGAGGAGAAGAGAGTCGGGCTTCATGGCTCGGGCGCGAAGACGAAGATCCGGCTTCAGTGGAGTTGGGACGAGTGGCCTGAGGGAAAGATAGTAGGGCTGGGTCAACGTTGTAGTCCGATGGGGGTCTGGCTTGTGCGAAATCGGGGCGAGGGTCATTTTGGACGGATAAGGAGACAGGTTGCGCGGGATGTAATGGAGCAGGGTTGATATTGACAGGATGTGGTTCGTCGGGCGAAGACGAGGGTCCAACTTCGGCGAAATTGGAACGAGTGGTGTGATGAAGTGATAATAGAACCGGGTCAATGCTAGAGTCCGATGGGGGTCCCGCTGGTGCGCAATCGAGAGGAACGTTATTTTGGACGGCTGAGGCTGGCGCGGGATGTAACGGAGAAGAGATGATATTGATACCCTGTGGTTCATCACCAGGAAGCATCGGTCCTGGGTTTGCGTTCTCTGAATGCATCTTGGCTCTTTTGGCTCGGGCACGATACTCAGCCATGGCTAGACGTTTCTTGGCCTTGTGGAGTTTGTACTCTTCTTCATTGCTATAAGAAATGTAACCATCACATTCGTTGAATAAAGACGTTTTACCTTTTCAGTTGTTCCATTTTCTTGGCGTGATATTTGCGATTGACTTCGCTCCGAGAAGATGTAAGAGAGGGCTGACCAAAGCATTAGTAAAACAAATGATGATAGAACTGTGCTAACCTCGGCCATATTGAATGTGCTTGTGCGTTAGGCTTAGCGGGTTGAGAAGCTTCGTGGTTGTAGTAAGAAACGGCACTGGATGTGATCAGATCAGTGGGTTTTGAAAATGCCGAACCAATCAACCAATTGAAACTCCGCATAGTTTACCCATAAGTCTTGCTACGTCTGACTACATGTCCTGCAACGCCTAACTACAGAGGGTCATTAAATATAGGCGACGATGTAGATGATGGAATGGAAGGATGGATGCAACCAGAGACGGCGTGTGCGAGATCGCTCCCAGAAAAGGTAAATTGTGATAGATTTTCCGATTTTCGGTAGCGGAGGGCGAACGTAAGGTTATTTCTTGGATTCTTGGATGGGGGAGCCTGCGACTCGTCTGGCCTGTTTCCTAGGGTATCACTTGGAGAAGACGGGGGAAGCGGAGATTTGAAGAGCAAGTATTGGAACGACGTCCTCAGGAGACGATAATGAGTAAAAAATGGAGCAAGACTGGGACTCGCAGTACATGAAAAAGAGTATTATTGTGTAGTCTGTTAGTAAAAACAATCGTATCAAGCAGCAAAGTTCGTTAAACGACCAGGGGGGAAAGGTGCGTGTAAAGAATCGTGTTCGGCACATACAACCCTCGCATGTCCGTCAGAACCCGGGCCATTCCGATTGCGCTGTCTGCGAACCTGGAAAGACTTCCTCAACCAATCCTTGCGAGTGCGAAAAACATCGGAATCGCCACTATTGATCCTCCCAAGATGAAGTTGAAACCAATCCTCGTTTGATGAGGTCCATTGGCCCACCCAGCGGTCGCTATTGATGAATACGTCGGCAGGTGGCCAGAGAGTGGCACCGGTGGTGCTGAGACCGACGAGTGTCGCGACTTCGTCGGTGGTTACATTGTCGTCGTATAACCCCGGTTGAACTTCCGATGCCGCAGAGCTGGGGCCAATGAGAGCTGCAGCGACTCTGTCCTCCGCGGGGGAGACACGATCATCCGATAAATATTGTATAGAGACGCGCCAAAGTATGCCTCCGCTGGTAAGAAATCGACGGGAATTGGGACGAGAGAACAAACTGCGCAAATTGGAGATGTATTGTTGGACAGTGTTAGAATGTCCAACAATGAGGCGAGGGAGGTGAAGGGGAGGTGAAGGGAGGGATCGTGGTGGCGAAGGGGAAAGGATCCTAAACTCGAGGCCGCCGCCCAGGAGATGCGGTAGGCATTCTTGCAAGGGCCGATCCGGATGACGAAGGCTCCAAAGACGGACACGACATTGTGTTCGTGGGGAAGTGTGTAGGTGCCATGCATTCAAGGTAGTGGTTAGGTTAGGGGTTTCGAGGGGGTCAGGGAGGAAGAGAACGCCGTGTGGAAATTGCGCGAGAAGCCATTCGAGGGCAGGGGAAATCGTAGAGGTTGATGCAGATGGAGGGACGACCAGAGAACTTGTCGTTATATCTGAGGGAAGTACAGGGGGTTGAGGCGGGGTGGGTTGCCGGTTAGGGGCCATCTGTACGTCCTGGGAAGAGTTTAGGGTGTGACATTCCATGAAGTGAAACTTACTTGGTCAGGGTGAACCGGTACGAGGAGTTGCGGCTCAAGCGGAGCGGATAAGAGGCAATGGTCGATTGAACAGTCTTGGGGGCCAGGTTCCGCAGAGGCTAGCATCGTCACATCCTGGGAGAAGCTGAGAACATGGCATTATAGTCGCCGAAAGACTAACCTGAACAGGTTGAACCGGTTTGAGAGGGGGAGACATCCTGGAAGCCCGAGGTAAACCTTCTTGAGGTCCGGGTTCCTCGGAAGGTGCCATTGTGGTGTCCTAAACGAAATTGAGAGCGTGTTGTAATTTTCACCGAGAGACGGACCTGATCGGGTTCTCCAGATTGGGGAGGGGTTGATGTGCGGGAGGGAGGGACCAAATCTTGCTGGGATTCGGGTTGCTGGGAAGGAGCCATCAGCGTGTTGAGTGGAATTAAGAGCGAGACGCCACTTTAACGGAGTGCTTACCTGCTCAGGCTGAACCTCAGGTTGAACCGAGGGGGGGGATTTCAGTTCATGTGGTATTCGGGAACGCTCGATTAAACCCTCCTGCGGGCCAGGGCGCTCGGAAGGTGTCATGATCGTGTCCTACGAGAAACTGGGAATGAGACACGATTGCAGCTGGGTTGGAAGACATGCCTGGCCATGTTGAACCGATACTGATAATTCGCATTGAGGGGAAGTCAATACCGGAACGGGTTTAGGGAGAGAATGATGGCCAGTATCAATAATCTACAGTATATGTTGATATAACAGGATGAAACAGATAATACAAGACTCTTACCGAATTGCGAGAAGGGGAACGACCACGGAAGAGGATAGTAGAGCGTTGTGGAGAGCGTGAATAATGGCGCCGCCCAATAGACGGAGAACGCCGACGAGGATGAAAGCGCTCGTCGCGCACAGGTGCTCGATCTCTGCGAGGAGAACGAGAGCGACGATAGGATAACCGTTCAGGACGTTGGTGGCGAGGAAGGAGTGGATCACGATGTGGGCGAGTAGGACGCAAAGATTGGGCTGGGAATGTGGATGACCAACCAGGAGCATCAGCATCGTCGACTGAAGGAGACCTGCGCCTTGTGGGAGGAACATACGCATCGGTCACAGTGGATGGACCAGGAACGGGTTCGCTTGGTTTCCAAGGCTTCTGCGGTACGGACATGAAGTCCCGAGGGGGGATGACATGATCGCTATCGTCCTCGTCGATTTCATCGACGTATAATATCTCGACGTCGCCTGTGGGTCTCTTGTGACGTTTACCCTTGTGTATGCTGACGAGCTTGGCATGTTGGTTCTTCGTAATCTGTTTAGAACGACCTCGACTGTCCTGCAACATAAAAATCTTTTTCCCTTTTTGAGGTACCGCCTGAGTTGATGGACGCTCATCACGCGCACGCTGTTTTTCTTTCTTGCGAGACGACAGGAAGGCGGAATGCGCTGCCACTTGTTCACTATCCAGGTCCCTGGCATTGAGAAGGCGAGGATCGCAAGGAGAAGGTTGGCCGTCTTGATAAACATAATGTACCGGGATGTGGTGGTCGAGATAATCGGTTAATTCTTGAAGCGTCGTGGATTGGAGCTCAACGACGACTCCACGTAGAGGAACTTGGGGACGGTTGAACCAAGATAGAATTCGGTGAACGTGACGACATTCTTGCGAGAACTGGTGGCGAGACGACAAATAAATGCAGAGACCAACGATTTCGAGGAGTTGGGGCCCGAGATTCTGCAAACCGGCCAAGAGTTCGTGCCTCACGGTGACAGGTCGGAAAATGTCTTGCGTAGGTTGCGGAGGAAGGTGATATTTGAAGGGGGTTAGCAACGGAGCACAGGACGTGTTCATTTCGCCACAGGCTTCCTTAAGCTGTATTAACGAAGAGGCGATGGCGGGCGAGGAGGCTTCAGTGAGTCGGTAGGGGGAACTGTCCGTAACGAGATGGTGGGGTTCAAATTCGAAAAGTCGAAGGGAAAGCCAACGGTATATTTCGGGGGTATCCGTCGCGATACCAGGGATGTAAGGGCGCCAGGGACGATGGACATCAGGATAATCCGCGACATCGCAGTAACGCTTGAACTGCGCAGTAGTGTGAACGTCCACCGAGGGGGGGTTGTTGGAGTTGAGAGTGACGAGGGTGTAGTTTTGTCCGGAAGGACGAGAAAAGACGGGTGTCAAGTGGTAACGATCGCAGAGATCTTTGAGTTCCACAGCGGTCGTCATGATACCTACGAGAAACGCGTTGAGGATCGATGAGGAGAAAAGAATGAGCTACTGACCAGATGTTGAGGGAATGATTCAGAGACAACCAAAGGTGACAAATTGCGACGCGCGTGTGATTGAAACTCAGACACACACTGGTGGTATTGGTATTATGTAGAACGGCAAGCGCACTATAGTGGATGAAATACAGGAAAAGATTAAGAGAAACATTACGAATAGCGCGAGAATCGTTGTGATTAATGATCAAATCTAAAAGGATAGTACATTCACAGAACGTGCGATGGATACCGACATCCGGATAGCAACTGAAGGAAACAAAACGGCGTTCACGCCGTCAAGTGGACTGCGATAAGGAATGTGGTAGGATGCCATGCAGCGTTCACGCCAACGGGACAGGTAAAGGATGTTGTAAGAGAAGGAAATAAAAGGATGATAGAAACCCAAGGAGCCAGAGCGTCACGGGAGAGCCCCTTCATGCAAAACGAGAGGACTGGAACAGTCTGGCTCGTCCACAGGAATGAGGGCTGTGGCGATATCCTGAAGAAACGGGAGAAAACGGGATCAAAACAAGACGGATGTGTGGTTGGTATGAAAGGTATCAGGACTCACCTGAATGACCGTCAGACAAGCCAAAGAAGTCTCCAGATGGTAGGGAAAAGGCGAAGAATGAAATGAAATTGTAGAGAGAACGAAAATAAAGGATGAATGAAGGAACGACGTTCACGCCGCCAAGAGAGGAATCGCGACGTTCACATCGCAAGAGTGTTAAAACGGCGTCCACGCCGTTGGAGGAGGGGCACGACGTTCACGTCGCAGGCAGAACAAGGTGAATACAGTTGGTGGGGGTTGTGGCAACAGGGCGTGAGAGGGAAACTACGCAAAAATCTTACCACGTCTGACCACATAACTCTCTATCCGACTAGGACAATAGGATTCGGAAAAAACAGCTCATCCCAGGAATGCCCACAAAGTGGACAGACAGAATTTCAGGGGATTATGTTTAAAACAACTTTGTCGCTTAGATTAATCCGCGTTTGTCCGCGATGACCCGCGACAAACAATTCTTTGCGTAAAAAGGAGCATCTGAAAATCTTACCACGTCTGACCACACAACTGCGTAACCGACTCGGACGACAGGATGCGGAAAGAACAGCTGATCCCAGGAATGCCCACAAAGTGGACAGACAGAATGGCAGGGGATTATGTTTAAAATAACTTTGTCGCTGAGATTAATCCGCGTTTGTCCGCGATGACCCGCGACAAACAATTCTTTGAATGGAGAAGAGCGTCCAAAAATCTTACCACGTCTTACCACACGACTGGCTAACTGGCTCGGACAACAGGATGCGGAAAGGACAGCTCATCCCAGGAATGCCCACGAAGTGGACAGACAGAATGGCAGGGTATTATTTTTAAAATAAATTTGTCACTTAGATTGGTCCGCGTGTGTCCGCGATGACCCGCGACAAACAATTCTTTGCGTAAAAAGGAGCATCTGAAAATCTTACCACGTCTGACCACACAACTGCGTAACCGACTCGGACAACAGGATGCGGAAAGAACAGCCCATCCCAGGAATGCCCACGAAGTGGACAGACAGAATGGCAGGGGATTATGTTTAAAATAACTTTGTCGCTGAGATTAATCCGCGTTTGTCCGCGGTGACCCGCGACAAGTAATTCTTTGCATGAAGAGGAGCGTCTGAAAATCTTACCACGTCTTACCACACGACTAGCTGACCGACTCGATAACAGGATGCGGAAAGAACAGCTCATCCCAGGAATGCCCACGAAGTGGACAGACAGAATGGCAGGGTGTTATTTTTAAAATAAATTCGTCACTTAGATTGGTCCGCGTGTGTCCGCGATGACCCGCGACAAGCAATCCTTTGCAAGAAGAGGAGCATCTGAAAATCTTACCACGTCTGACCACACGGCTGGCTAACCGAATAGGCAATAGAATGCGGGAAGAACACCTCATCCAAACGAAGTGGACAGAGGGAATGGCAGGGGACCTAATTATGGAGAACGACGAGTCGCCGTGTCGGTGTTTCGAAAACTCGGGGGAAAGAACAATTCGACTGCTACGCGATTTCGACGACTGGTCAAATCATTCATTAGATCTCTTGGAGGATGACTGGCAAAGAGGTCTGGACGCGGGTACGAAAGACTGGGGGAATTGGGTGCAACAATAGACTAGATGTGAGCCTTAGATCCAGTCATGAGCAGAACTTCGTCTGGGCTCGTGTGAATTGCACAGAAAAATAATGCTTGCAGCACGGAGTCGACGTTCATAAAAAGTCGTCGTGAGCACAAAATGATGGGGTAAACTGGGGACGAGGGTATGCAAACAGCGGTCAACGAGTCTAACGCATGGTATCAATTTCGATGGTCAAGTGGTCGCAGTGCGGCGAGCATAACCAGCAACCTGACGTCATCGGTGTAGGCCAATGCAGAAAAGCCACCTAAACGACAAAGACAGGCAAACAGGGCCGTGGCACATGGGACAGCGTATGGAGTTGAATGAATTCCTGAAAACGGCTCAGTCAAATTGAATCAGCACTACGAAAAAGCCGACATAATACAATATAAGTCGTTGCAGCCCACTAACCTAATCCCAAAAAACGATATACCACGAATACACGCAGAACGAAGCGACAAGATTGTAGCATCCGACGAGAGTGACACGACAGACCAAAAAAATATCACGGCTTCCTCTACTTCGGCAATTTCTGCATCCATCGTGCTCATAAAGAACTTCTAAAGAATGGGGTTTTCGAAGTGACTAAGAGAAGCATGCCGCAATGTCATCGATTGAAAGTGACGGAAGCCTTTGGCGAGACAATTTAATGCCACAAGATACAATAATGTGAAGACTGACCTGTTATGCGTTAGAAGGTGGATATATGCGTGACAAACCTCGAACAAGTTGTACGTAGAGTCGGCGCTTGGACGAAATTCACCAAGCCATCGTGCATACGTCTCGGCGGTAGGAAACTGTTCCAGAGGGGCACCGGCTTCGGGAATGACGATAGTCCTCAAGGGCGGGATCGAGTAGATGGCGAACGCGAGGGGTTTAAGAATATCATCAAACTTGCAAGCGGCCGCGTCATTTTTGGAGCGATTAGGATGTTCGAATCGATCAGAAGTAGGCACCGCGCAACGATAACATACACCGGTTCTGGAAAAACGAATGGCAGATCGGAAGGCGCGATAGAGAGGGGAAAATTGTGAAAAAACTGGGCAACGGGCAAGATTATGTACGGCATTGGCTCCAGCGATTATATGCAGCACACATGTGCCCGCATTGTCTTGTAGGAATCTGAAAATAGTAGCGTCCTTGGTGGCTTTGCTAAACGAGCATGCTATGGGCGACGCCGCATCGACGCCAGGGTTAGGTGCCAATGTAGATCGGGGGTGATCAATAACGGACACGTGTTGAGGTGGGTCCGGAGGGTTAGTTGTGGCACTAATGCGCGAATGCGTTACGGGTGCGGGGCGAGGTTGGGGGTTGATCGAAGTTGGGGGCTGAGACGTCACGACGTGGGGGCCAACAAGGGGCCTCAGAGACCGAGAAACCGAGGGTTGGGGTTGAGCAACACAGGGCTCAGATAGGAAACCTGGATGATGGATAGGGGGTAGGGGAGCCTAGAAAAAATGTAAATAAGAATGAAAAGGGAACAAGAAAAATACGCACGGTGTGACGAGAGCAAAAATCACATAGCTCGCAAGGAGATGACATGGTGCAATTAGATGGATTAGAGTCGAGAAAGGTTGAAATCGACAATCTACGGCACTGCGGTTTCGTTGCAAAATCGACCATCGCGTTAAAGCCTCCAAGGTCGACGTCTGAACTGGGTTGGTGAAGAGGAGGATCAGAATATATCAGGTGGGATACGCCAATGACACCGTCCCTCCGTGCTAGTCGGCCAGACTGCTGGGCATGCAGTGTCATGTGCTTGGGAATACGAAAATGCAAGACATAGGTGACGTGGCCGTAGTCGATACCTTGGGCAAAGGCAGACGTTGCAAATATCCATTTAGACGAACCCGACATCCATCGATTTTGAGCAGCAGATCGAGATTCTGTATCCATTCTTCCAATATAGAATGGAGCACCGATACGATCAGCCAGGCTGACCGCATCATCAACATATTCGCAGAAGACAATACCGCGGTCAAGAGTAGACTTGAATGAATGATGCGCGATGAGCCCGACCGCAAAGTCAAATAGTCGGTCATTAATTATGTGTGTGACAAGGAATTGGATGTCTGGGCGGGCAGTGGACTCGCGAATGACCTGGGTTGGCTGACGCTGGGTATCGACGCCAACAGCCTACAGTAGCTAAGTTAACGAACTGTTCAACTAGTAGGGCACTTACCCTCCATAAGGAAGCCTCGTTGCATGGACTGACCGTTGCAGATAAAAGAACAATCTGGCAACCGACGTGGCCCAAACAGGTGAAGGAACAAAAACTCTCGCGGTAATCCTGGGACAGAAGGATATCATGTGCCTCATCGACGACAATGCCGTTCAGGTATCCAGCGCGGAGTGAACTGTGAAGCCATTCTCGGAAAGGTTCTGTAGCGACATGTTCGGCGGCAGCGAATACCAACTTATCCTGGAACGGATTGACCCTACAATCAGACAAGGACCAGATGCTGTGGGGAATGCTCTTCGCTGAAGCGTCCGCAAGGGCCTGGTTCATTAACGAGACATATGGGATGATGACCACACGAAATCCGGTATCCGCAGTGAAACAGGGTCCTTGGTACACGGCAGATTTCCCCCCTCCGGTAGGGAGAACGACGAGGACATGTGGATGCATACGAGCGACGACTTCGATAGCCTGGCCTTGAGAGACCGACTTGAAATACGTATTTGGGCGCCTAAACAGTGCAGAGAGAAGAGACAGACGAGACGAATGAACGAGGATGGGTTCCGAGTTAGACGGGGGAGGGGGCGGGATGCGTAAATGACTTGTCCATGGGATCTTGTGCGCGAGAGTCGTCGAAATCGTGTCCTGGATAATAGGCAAAGAACGCTCCAGTATGTTGTTCTCTAGAGTGACCAAATCACGAGAATGATCTCGAGCTGTTTCTAACGCCGGAAGGACCTGTTGCAGACGATGTAAGACGGATTCGAGTAGAGGATACGACTCCGACGGAGACGTGGAGTTAAAATCGGGAGGACTAGAGGATGAAGCCAGACCCAGCCAATGATGATACCGAGAGGCGAGGCGAAGGGCATCCATATACATATTTTCCGTGAGTCCAGGTAGGTCGTCGTAAACAAGGCCGTACTGTCTATTTCCGGTAGAAGAAGAATGGCCAAAACAGGCATCTATAGCGTCGTCTGGAAGGTCGAGGTCATCATGATAATGTAAAATTGACCGGAGGATTGCCTTGACAGCCTGACGGTAAGGAGCGAGTGTGAGTGGCACGTGAAGCAACTCTTGGGTATACAAGCGAAGGACGTTGCTGAATGCGCTGCTCTCGACAGTCTTGCCGTTCACGACGTAGAGGTAAGTCGCATATAAATGGATATTGTCATTCGAGACCTGGCGAGCGAAGGCGGTCACGACCTGCCGTATAGGACCGACAAGATAGATAAATAGTCGAGCGACGGCTGTGGGTAGAAAGTGGGCCACGAAACCATCCCTACCCGTGTTGCTGCGAGTTTTAAGGTATTGGCATATAATAGCGCATGATCCAGCAAGGAAAAAAAAGCTGCGAGGACCGTCAATAGAATTGACAGCGCGAAGGGGGCCGAGTTCCGTTCCGCGAGCAGCGCCAGGCGTGGTGGTATGAGCAAGTGTCATGAGCACGTCGATGAACTCGTGGTGTAAACGAAGATAATTACGAAGCGCGGCTGTAAATGGTGAGCGAGGATAGAAAAAGAGGTGTAGAAATGACTGACTAGGTTTGTGGATGATATTACCCGCCGTGTCCAGGGTATGATAAGTTTGGAATATGGGTGGGTTGGAATAAATATGCTCCAATACCATATCGAGGTGGGCTCGAAATGCATTGTCTGGTGAATGGACGAACGAAAACCCGTCATCCGAGTTGCGTAAAGGATCTATGGGCCAGTTGGACCGGTCGTCAGGTTGTAGAGCAGAGTCTATAACGCGATCGAAAGCGCTCGCGTCCGCTCCCAACAAGAGTTCAGCAAGAATACTATTCGCTTTCGAGCAAAGGTTTTGGACCATCTTGGGAATCAGATTAATCTGCAGTGGGTAACCTTTAACACTGAGTGTGTCTCGTTGTAGATTCCAATGCATATCGGGAAGTTTTGTAGTATTGAAGGCATGAGCGGAAACGAGGTGAGTCAATTGTCGGAGACTGTTGAAAGGGGTTGGATAGCCCTCTTTTAAAAGATGGAGTAGGTTATCGCGATAATAGCTATTCAAACATCAGCACAGAGGTGTAAAGAGATAATAAGACAAACCTCAGAAAGCTCAGGGAGTCATCGGTGACGATACGTGAATGGGCATCCAAAATCGCGATGGAGCGCAAACAGAAGGTCATAGAGGCAAGATTGGGGGAGATGGATGGTGGGGAATGGAAAGTGCCGTCTTCGCAAAGATGCCAAAATACAATGAACCGTATGAGAGAACATAGTGAACTATCTCTCTGCACGGCGGGATCATACGTAGAAAGCATGGAAAACGATAACAATTGAATGGGTTTTCTAAGGTCTCTATGTTGGCCCAAAGCACCATGCACGGCAATGCAATGTTCACGCTGGGATGCCGAAAGACGAAGTGAAACGCCTGACCCATCCACGGAACGTAAAAGCGCGCATATATAGCGACTCCAATTATTCGCGCAGCGAGCAAGATATTCGTCCGTCTGGGGTCGACCAAAGGGTTGGTTATGAATGTCGGCGGATCCTAGATCACTGGGAAGAATAAGTACGATGTTCGAGTACTAGGTGACAAGATATATACCCTTTTGGGGTATGAATATGTCTCCGGGTAAGCAGATCCATACCATCGACAACCTCACACATGGACTTGAACATAGAGTGGATCTCTTCCACGACCGCGAACAAGGCGTCGTTCTTCCGAGGCATGACAATCAAGGACTGAATTCCCTCGAGAGGTAGACCCCTAATAAAGTCGTGCCACTTGGCATTATAGAGAAAGGCGGTGAGTTTGCGTGGATCGGTGGAAGGAATCAGCAGTGGAGGGGACGGTTCGTGTTTCGGATGAAGAGCTGCAAGGTAATCGGAAAAGGCACCATGGGGGTGCTGTGTGGAAAGAGCGGGATTGACCCGAAGAATGATCTGTAATGCTCGGTTCTTGAAGATTCGATGAACTTTGCAGGGTTGTGAAGACGGGGCGATACCCGGGTGTTCTCGTTCGTTATGACGACGATACGACCGGCGAGAAGTAAACGAAAAATCGCAATCGGAAGTGGTACATCGAATACCGTCCTTTAACAAAAGACCGATAATTGGAGCAACGACGCCGGAAGGTGACAACTGAACGGTTGTGAGATCAAGTTCATCCAGGATCACGGTGAGCTCGTCCTGAGAAGGACATGGCGTGCCATGCTGAACGACGTGGGCATGCGTATGAAGAGGATAAACAGCTTCAGAGCATTCGACACATATGATGAGCTTGTGTACGAGGTCCGCTATGAGCCCACAGCGTGATAAAGCGGATATATGCTGGACTACACGGTTAGGGGGAATGGGCGGATGAGAATCGGGGCGCGTTACACTGCCCGGGGAACATTGGCGCGAAGGAAGATTGGGGAGGGAATTATGAGCTAATGCGAGGGACTCGTCGTCTGCAGGCAAAGCGGGGAGGGAATCATGAGCTAATGCGAGGGACTCGTCGTCTGCAGGCAAAGCGGGGAGGGAATCATGAGCTAATGCGAGGGACTCGTCGTCTGCAGGCAAAGCGGGGAGGGAATCATCATCGAATCCGAGAAACTCGTCGCCATGAACATCAGTCCAGCTGCCAGGATGAGGTTCGTCGAAATCTTCGTCGGAGAGAACTTCACTGTATTGGATAGCTGTATCTTGATGGTTTGGTTCATCATTGGCGGGAAGGACGGCGGGATTAGGCAACGTTTCCACTTCCGGATCACATACGGACTTCATATGTTTCCTCATTTCATCGGGATTGGAATCGGAGTATGCACCGCACGGGCAATGAAAAACACCATCGGGCTGACGCGTTAAGCAAATATCATTGCCTATATGCGCGATAATAAATGACGAGTTCGGTGACCATGACTGAAACTCACCGAGATAACGCATATGAAAGTCTTTTTGGTGGGCGGATCGAACATGCTCAGTAAGGTTACGCGACCTGACATCGCATTGAGGACATCTGGAACGCAATAAGCTAAAACATCAATAGCGAAGCGAAAATACATACTTGATACGTTCGCGGGGCATATCGAAAAGGTCACAAAAATGGTCTGACAGCGGTAGGTGGATGGAGAGGATAAGGGGACGAAGTGGACAGTAAATAAGCCAGGTCACACCTATATCGGAATTGGCAGAGAGGAGGCTACAATCGAAGCATACGGGCTCACCTAAGAAAGCGTGATGCCGGGATCTGAATGGATCACGTGTTGCAGAGAATACATAGACAACGAACAGCGACCAGTTAATTAGGGAGGATGGAGAGTCAGTGGATGATAATGCAACAAATGTATAATGCGAGAGATATGAGCGTACTGATTCTAGGCTATGTAATGACTGAGTATCGTCCATTGAGTGTCAAATAGAAGCATAGTACACTGGATATAGTAGAAGAAATAAAACCAGGTAATATAAAGGATGGATAAAAACGCGGCTATCTTTGATGGCATAAAAAGAATACGAGACGACAAGTGATGGGAGCAAATAAACGGAAGAAGGGGAGAGCCAAAAGAAACCAAGGAGCGAGAGCGTCACGGGAGAGCCCCTTCATGCAAAACGAGAGGACTGGAACAGTCTGGCTCGTCCACAGGAATGAGGGCTGTGGCGATATCCTGAAGAAACGGGAGAAAACGGGATCAAAACAAGACGGATGTGTGGTTGGTATGAAAAGTATCAGGACTCACCTGCATGACCGTCAGACAAGCCAAAGAAGTATCCAGATGGTAGGGAAAAGGCGAAGAATGAAATGAAATTGTAGAGAGAACGAAAATAAAGGATGAATGAAGGAACGACGTTCACGCCGCCAAGAGAGGAATCGCGACGTTCACATCGCAAGAGTGTTAAAACGGCGTCCACGCCGTTGGAGGAGGGGCACGACGTTCACATCGCAGGCAGAACAAGGTGAATACAGTTGATGGGGGTTGTGGCAACAGGGCGTGAGAGGGAAACCACGCAAAAATCTTACCACGTCTGACCACATAACTCTCTATCCGACTAGGACAATAGGATTCGGAAAAAACAGCTCATCCCAGGAATGCCCACAAAGTGGACAGACAGAATTGCAGGAGATTATGTATACAATAACTTTGTCACTTAGATTAATCCGCGTTTGTCCGCGATGACCCGCGACAAACAATTCTTTGCGTAAAAAGGAGCATCTGAAAATCTTACCACGTCTGACCACACAACTGCGTAACCGACTCGGACAACAGGATGCGGAAAGAATAGCTCATCCCAGGAATGCCCACAAAGTGGACAGGCAGAATTGCAGGGGATTATGTATACAATAACTTTGTCACTTAGATTAATCCGCGTTTGTCCGCGGTGACCCGCGACAAACAATTCTTTGCGTAAAAAGGAGCATCCGAAAATCTTACCACGTCTGACCACACGAGTGGCTAACCGACCCGGACAACAGGATGCGGAAAGGACAGCTCATCCCAGGAATGCCCACAAAGTGGACAGGCAGAATGGCAGGGGATTATGTTTAAAATAACTTTGTCGCTTAGATTAATCCGTTTTTGTCCGCGGTGACCCGCGACAAGCAATTCTTTGCATGAAGAGGAGCGTCCGAAATCTTACCACGTCTTACCACAGACTGGCTAACTGACTCGGACAACAGGATGCGGAAAGAACAGCCCATCCCAGGAATGCCCACGAAGTGGACAGACAGAATGGCAGGGGATTATGTTTAAAAGAACTTTGTCGCTGAGATTAATCCGCGTTTGTCCGCGGTGACCCGCGACAAGAATGAAGAGGAGCGTCCGAAAATCTTACCACGTCTGACCACACAACTGCCTAACTAACTAGGACAACAGGACGCGGAAAGAACAGTTCATCCCAGGAATACCCATAAAGTGGACAGACAGAATGGCAGGGGATTATGTATCCAATAACTTTGTCGCTTATATTAATCCGCGTTTGTCCGCGGTGACCCGCGACAAACAATTCTTTGCGTAAAAAGGAGCATCCGAAAATCTTACCACGTCTGACCACACGAGTGGCTAACCGACTCGGACAACAGGATGCGGAAAGAATAGCTCATCCCAGGAATGCCCACAAAGTGGACAGACAGAATGGCAGGGGATTATGTTTAAAATAACTTTGTCGCTGAGATTAATCCGCGTTTGTCCGCGATGACCCGCGACAAACAACTCTTTGACTGGAGAAGAGCGTCTGAAAATCTTACCACGTCTTACCACAGACTGGCTAACTGACTCGGACAACAGGATGGGGAAAGGACAGCTTATCCCAGGAATGCCCACGAAGTGGACAGACAGAATTTCAGGGGATTATGTATACAATAACTTTGTCACTGAGATTAATCCGCGTTTGTCCGCGGTGACCCGCGACAAGCATGAAGAGGAGCGTCCGAAAATCTTACCACGTCTGACCACACAACTGGCTAGTGAATATTCTGACAGTCGGGAACTTCGAACCAGAATCCAATTCCCGCAAAGTAGACAGACAAAGTTATACTAACCTAATGATCCATAAAACAACCTTACCACGCAAGTTCATGACAGAGTAAGTGAGATTTTCGATGATGTATCAAAACTCTCATTGGATTCACCGGCTTTGCAGTGGGTTACCCGAAGAGGACCCACCACTCCGGGGGCATCCCTACACCCTTCCATGGGCCCCTCCCCACCTTCGCTTCGCTCAGGGGGTCCCCTCCCATTTCAGGGTGTAACCATAGGGGGTCCCACCCCGCTGCAGGTAGGCACACTAAAGCCTCGTTCGGGTATTATCTATAACCTAGGCTATACTTAGACGACTTCTAACCGGGCTTTGCCCCCCTCCTTCGCTTCGCTCAGGGGGTCCCCCGACCTAACTAAACTAACGCTAAACCCTAACTGGGGCTTCGCCCCCCTCCTTCGCTTCGCTCAGGGGGTCCCCCAACTGACCTTAAACTTCTAACTGGGGCTTCGCCCCCCCTCCTTCGCTTCGCTCAGGGGGTCCCCCAACAGACCTCTAACGGGGGCTTTGCCCTCCCCCTCCACCGTTTCGCTCAGGTGATCCCAGTGTGCTGGCGCGCTCGTGCAACGACGACTTAAAGATGGCGGGGTGGGCGAGGGTGGACAAAGCACCGTGGGTCGGAGGCACTGCGAGGGGAGATGGCACATGGGATAGCGTGGTGGGCGAGATGGCATGAGGGGGGAGGGTGTGTGACAGCAGGGTGGACAAGGGGCATGCCAAGGTGGGCGAGGGGAGGGGAGATAATGTAGGATGGGCTCGTGCACGCTTGTTCGACAGCGCGCGCATCTTACCACTACTGTATATGTAATGTTTTCCGTCGTACTACACTGCTGACCAATGATACCCAATAAGGAAACCAGTCACAATTGAGGAGGGAAGAGAATGTCGGAAACAGGACCAAAGCCCAGGAATGCCCACAAAGTGGACAGAGGGAATTGTGGGGGACTAGATTCCGAACATCTTTGTCACTTACACTAATCCGCATTTGTCCGCGTTTGTCCGCGATAGGGGGCTTTTGACTGATAATAGGAAAATGGTAAATATATTCATAGTGATGTAGAGCGTGGCATCCGTGCGAATATGGCCAGGGATATGTGATATAGGATCCTAATACATGGTTTAGAAGCACTCATGCATGGGGTTTGCTTGTGGAATTGGTCCGCAATTTTATGGTTTGTGAATTTTATAAATTACTCTCTAGCAAGGGAGGTATTGAATATGGCCAGGGGGTATAAGTGGGAGAAATGTAGGCATGCCTGATCTACATATATGGCACACCGGATCTTCGGGCCAAAGTTCCGCGATTGTCCGTAATGCCTTATTTTCCATCTGGTAGTCACAAATGTTCAGAATTTATTTGCGAGCCAATTACCATAAAAGGAAATAATCGCGGCCGGTCACATGACCTTTGTAAAGGGTACTTTGTGCTAAAAAAAGAATTGTGATCATTGGAGCATGGGAAGTTGGCCAAAACTTCAAAACAAAAACAGGATGGCAATGCCCCATTGGCCAGGGGTGCCAGCTAATAGGGTTACATATGTCAGCGGGCGCTTCCCCTCTCCTCTGCAGACACATACATCATTGGTGAAAATGCCTTGCTCGAGGGACCTATGGGAAGCTTAAGAAACTGACGAATCTTGGAGAAACCAACTCACCGATGGAGGGCCAACGGTAAATTGGCGGAGTTGGCTACAACCTCGTCCCAGAAAGAGTTCCATTTATTCCGTAGATCTTCCGTGTCGTCTGCTACGACTCCCTTGCCTTTCCTCAAGTTTTTCTCTTTCACAAGTAGCAACTTTCTGTCCTCCATCAAGTGAGCAAACTGGAGGAGGATGTAAACTGCCCATGCGCGGCAAGACCACATGGCAAGAGAGTTGGCATTCAGATGAATCCGCTTTGAGGTACGTCCCAGAAGTGACATGATAGAAGGGATTGTAGCCGGAATGAGGTTGTGTGCGCGCAAGTAATAGAGGTGCTCCAGTGGATAATATGCCAGCAGGGACCATCCTTGTAAACGCTCAATCGTGAGGAGAGCGCGAGTGGGCGGAGGATTCCTTTCCATAGATATCATCCGTTGCAAGATGGGGAGTAAAGCTGCACCATCGGAAATTGACCTGGATAATCCATACCGAAAAGGTGGGATTACCTACCCCAGAATCTGCCCAACGTCTTGAAATCATCAATTATACCAGAAAAGCTCGAGAACGATGTCGCAACGCTGCTTGTTGGCTCCTTCTGCAGACCTACCCGATGCTGGAGCTTCGCCCGTGCAAGTAAAACTGGGGTAATGAGCTTCATTGTATACTGGATGAGCTGGAAAGAGGCATGAGTCCCAGAGCGTCGTTCCAAAGTCATAATTCTTCACCCCGAATAGCTTGCTGAGAAGTACATGCACTCATGAGCGGGAATCGTGAACAGAGAAAGGTCGTACGCAACTCGGTGCCGCTCCATGTCGACAAAAATCGGATTAAGTGGTTGAGAACTTCCAAGGGATGCACATACGCAAAAGCCCCCAGAGTGGCATTACTGGTATGTACAAGAGCACTACCTTTGGCTAGGCGCGACATGAGGATGCTTGTCAAGAGCCCCGCGCGAGGTTGCCACGATACGAACGGACCACTTCTGCTGTCTATCTATTTCAGGCAACTTGGCCACGTGCGAGAAAACTACAAGGACTAATTTTTCACATTATGTGTTATCTCGAAGGTGTCACAAGGTTATCTTCCCATCCGGATATCGATGCACACTCCAAGTTGTGCACGCTCGCAATGGCGATCAACAATGGATGCTGTTCGTCCAACATCCGTAACGTCTTTCCCATATCTTCCAATGCAAACCCTTCCATTTCTTTCATCAGCACGATCCCGTCCGGGTTGTCTTCATCTTGTGCAAGGTGTTGTTGTGGGCGTTCGTCGGAACCTCCACTCCCTCCGCGGCTGCCCCAACTGGCTCCCGACCGACGTTCCCGCTTCTTAGCCGTGTTCTGCAACTGGAGTTTCGCCCCGTCCATCAACCCGCTCGTCAATTCGGGCGTGAGCGCGTGCAATTGGGATCCCGTGGCGGACATTTATTTGAGTTTCGTGGACCCGCCTCCGTCGAATACGGATCGCGAGTCGGCCCGTTGATCATTCACGACGCCACATTCCAGATGGACACTAGTAGAGATCATTGGGAGGATACCCAGGCCCGTGCGCCCTATCTTACCGTTCCTAGCCAATCATACATGCTTCAAGTTAACGAGCTTCTGTCGCCGGTTTCGACGGCTTTTTCACAGTCGCTCTCTCAACAGTATACCTCGTCGTCGGCCAAGTTCGCATCGCCGCCAATCTCGGTCTCGGTCCCCGCAGTCACCTCTCCGCTGGCCCCCAGCACCCCACACAATGCGGACCCTGGACAAGAAACCTGCCCTTGCATGCTTATTCTGTCGAGGGCGGAAGATTGTGTGTGGCCCACCGCAACCTGAGTACCTTTCCATATCACCCTACCCGGCACTTCCTGTTGAATACCGGTAACACGTATTAATATGACGCTAATTAAGCACGGGAACGCCAAACAGGCAATTCCATGGCAGGTTCTGGATCTAGTTGCGATGTGCGCACTGGAAGAACAGCGAAAGGCCGTGTACGATGCTGCCACCCCAGCGAAACAGTTGTTGACAATGGGATAGACAGCAAAAGCAAGTCATCTATGGGGGATGTGTAATGGAGGTCCAGGTGTTGGTTATTGGTGGGTGAGCACGGAACCTGCGACGGCAGCGCAATGCCAGGCAGCTTATATTGTGCATGTGGAGCGGCCAGAACGGAGAGTTCGTGGCCTGCCTCAGCAAAAGGAATCTCAGTGTCTGACATCTTGGGTGCGCGAGCTGCTCGAAAGTCGTCCAATTCATGGTCCTCGCTCGCGCTTGCCCTCGAGCTTAATGAGTCCAGAGATATACGGGCCGGAAGTACAGAAAGGATCATATTCCGTGTGGAAACGAAGGAAGACGCGACGAGATCGGGAGACAAAATAGGTGTTTGACCGACAGTGGATCGCAAGGTGGTGTTCGTACTTGGACGGTGGGTAGGCTTGTGCCTGGCGCGAAGAGTATCCCCGCGCGGAATTAAGAGCTACCTCTCTACCGATCGAGCCGAAAAAGAAGGGCTGCACACCTGCTACCAAGAAACCTCGTCGCCGGGGTGGTAGGAAGTCGAATGGATTCTGATTGCCGTTCTTTTTGGGTGCTCTCCATTGCTCTCTGTTGCTCTCCGCCACTTTCTGTCGTGTTTCATCACTCTTGTCACTCCGTCGCTCTTCGTCACTTTCCTTCACTCTGAGTCGTTGTCACTTTCGTTGCTCTCGACCATTCTCTAGGCGTGTTTTACAACTGTTGGGACCCAGGTGCATTGTGCATTTCGTATTATAACTATGTACTATGATACCTGAATGGATCATTCAATGGCTAGCCTAGCAAGGTGAGGAATTTTGGGCAATTAGATTAACATCTATACTAGGTCTAGCTAGGACCGAGCTAGGTCAGTGCGCGTTGCTTGCAAGACTTAGCAGCGGGATGCAAGGATGTATATTTCCTCGCTAGGACTGCTAGTTATTAAGGCCCTTTTACGGCCTATCATGTCCTAGCTAGTCCTAGCTAGATCCGGGCGTGTTTGCTGATGGAGGAGTACCTCGTCTATAAACAATCCCAAGTGGACGACGCCCGGCCACGAGCGCAGCGAGCCCACCGCCTGGCCTCACACCTGCCCCAAAAACGCAAACGCGGACCCCACCCTTACGAACAAGACCACACTCAAATCGCTCTTTGCCCAAGCGTTCCAAGACCTAGAAGGAAGCGGGCAAGGACACGAACGCGCGCTCACGCCCACGACCGCCCGTCTCGATTACGTCGACTTTAGCAAGGGCATGGACACGGTGCGTGTTCGACCTCTCTTTCCTTTCGCAGGACTGAAAGCTGACCCTTGTTGTACGCTAGTGCCACCTTCGTCTCGCGTCGCCAGGCCGTAGACAGGGCCGTCATGGTCCAGTTTGCTGATAAGCTTTCTCTAAACGTTCGCATTGTGATGTGGGGTCTCGTAAACATGGCTCTGCCGGCCGTCGGATGATTCAGCGCCGATTTGAGACTCAGGAGATCAATTCCCAGTCACCGAATACACCTCATCGATATGATCAAACCCTTGGTGTATATCGAGATAAATAACCATCTGGATCCAGACTACTGTAGCCATCCGCACTAGTGCCCCGATCCACCTACTCTGAATCAGGCACTAAGCTTCAAGCTTTTGGTGAGCAAAATCCTTCGAATCGTTATTTGATCCAAAGGACCGGAACCCACCCGCGACTGATGCACACGTCCTGAAACAGACAAGCGCCATTCTTGATGGGAATATCACTATTGCAGCACTGTGGCACCAATATTGATACAAGTATGCTTCGTCATGCTGTAAGTATGTGTGGAAGAAAGAACCATGCGTGCCTTAACGGGGAGCTGAGATCCGTGCACTGTCAAACCCAAATCGTCCAATTATCTCCATCAATCAAGGCAGGATCTCGAAAAGGGTTAGCACAGAGTAAATTGGGGCAGACCCCTGTCGTCACTTCGGCCGTGCAAAGCCGGCAATAACCATCTTTGCCATTCGGATCCATAGTCATTTTCCATACAAAATAGGCACGACGGCGCGGAACACACACCCCGAGCATTCCGTGGCTTGTTCGACCGCCGTGTTTGGAACGAGGGCAACACCTATTCTGTGTAGGACGCTGCGACCATTCTCGGCTACCCGGACGCAGGAGTGTGCGACGTGTACACGGGCGCTGCCATACCGCTCCACGTCTTCAGGATGACGGCCCAGGTATCCCAAAGTTGGATTCCGATGGTTTGACAGCATACTTGCAGTCATGATGGCTCCAAAGCACTTTTTTGATCGTTCGTTTGAAGGGACTAGGAGGATGGCTTAATACCCTCCAAGTCACACGCTGGAACCTGGAGGATTTACTAGCTTACGCCGCAGGACCTGGTTACACCTTGAATCAGTACTAGCACGATCTTTCACGTTCGAGGGCAAGCATACCTGTATGGAGTAGCGGCGTTCATCCGAAGTTGATCGCCGTCACGCAAAAAACCCAAGGATATAGACTCGGTTCGATCCCCCTGACAAAGAACCCATCGGAGTTCCGTCGACGCGCACGTTCGCATCAAGCACACAAGTGACGTCCTAATCCTGATCATCCGCAGGAACGGCGATGTTGAATTCGGTATGTACCAACACTTTCAGCGTCACCATCTGTCAAAGCTGCGCAGCGTCCGAGCGTCTCATGCCCAAGAGCGGCATGTCCCAAGAAAGGACCTCTTCTTCGGCGTGATGGAGCTGTTGAGAGCGATGCAAGCGCAGTCACTGCGATGGGAAGAACAGCAGAAAAGCAGACGCCAAGAGAAGAATATCATCCGCATCATCGGCGGCGCGCGCTAGACGCTGGGAAGGGCCCAAAATCAAGCGCCGCATCTCCCCGCAAGACAATGTGACCGCACCGCCGCGTATCGCCCGGCATCGGTCGATCCTCGCAGGAAAACACCGACATGTAGGTCCGTAGATCGTTGTCCAATAGCATCTAATCTTACGAATTGGAAATTTGTGAATGCAGCGCCTCGTCGACGGTGGCAGAGAGCATACCTGTATCTAGAACATCTAGAAACATTACGCTCGGCGGTGGCACGCAGCCCGCTTCTTGTCACTGATCTATCAACATCATAATCACTACTTGCGTTTCGAGGGAAATGCACGAGCGGTGTTGTGGCACATATGCCTTTTGGGGCCCTCATGTCGCACATGGACCAAAATAACCCGAGGGAAGAACAGAAGAGGGTTTGCGCCGCCCCAAGAATGAGAGTTGGTTATTGGCCCAAGCATGACCGCCGCCGCCTGGGAATGATGGGAACAGCCGAAAGAGGGCGGGGAGGACGGGAGCAATAGCCAAGAGTGAATGAATTATGACGAGGGTGGTATTTTGGTCCGTTATTCACGCTAACATGCCACCACGTACTCACACTGACGTGCCGGCAGCGATGTGCAAGTGCAATGTGACTAGTCATGAATCATTGGGCGCTCGGCAACTGCGGCGCAATGACACGCTCGCAAAAACGCAGCGACAGGGGAGAGAGTGGCATATTTGTCATTCAGCCGAGACGAGGTTGCACAACGGCTGCGTACCTTGTTGGGGGCAATTCGCTACCCTGGTGCCTCGGAGCCTATGAAGATGACGGCACAGTTTGAGAAAAACCGTCGCGGTTGGTGTTTGCCGCTGATATGAGCGATGGATTTGGTATACCAAAGGGAGTCCGGGGTCAAGCCAAGTCCAAGACCATCTTGATGGGTTCATTGGCCCCGTTTACCATAGAGGGAGATTGCACCTACGAACGTCAAGTCAGACGACCCTGGTCTGCTCCACCAGATGTACAGCATTGTGGTCGGGCGAAGGCACTAGTGCGAGCGCTGGACCCGCCGAAAAGAGGCATCATCAGGCTGCGGTGGTGACTACGCACCGTGCGTGTATGACGGTCCGAAAGCCCCCAGCTCAGCTTCGGGAATGAGGTCTCCGGTCCGAATACAGAGCTCTTTGCATGGCGATTGCCAGTCGGAAGTAAGGAGCTGTATGAGTGAAATCTCGCATCCCCGCGGCCGGTTTTCAAACTGGTTACCATGCGCCAGCCCGACTCGTCTCGATTCAGAATTTGGTTCTTGGGCGCGCCTGCGCGTCTATCATAAGTCGAATATCTATCAGGTTGACATAACCACATCAAGTCCTCACAAAGGAATGCCAATGATATCAACGTCAAAACTGGAACTCACGCACTCAGATCTCTGACAGCCATACTTGTCCTTAGTAAAGGTCTTGTGCTTGTGACGACAAAAGCGGCAGTGTTGAACAAGTTCATTCAGGAACCTGAGCATGGAACCGCTGTACACTGCCATCGTCAACTTTCTGCTCTGGAAAAGGTCGTCCTGGCCGAAGACAACCCAGGTGAGTATGTCGTTGCGTTGCAGTCGGAGACGTGACGGCCCCGGGATATGCCTAGAAAATCGAGCGTCGGTGCCGTTATCGACCTCCTGACACCTTGACTTGCTGTGTGTCCAAATGCGGTGACATCTCACTCCCGCCCATTTCTTCCCAGCCTCGATAAGGAAGAATTTTCGTGGGCGGGCGTTCAGAAGGCGGTACTGAGTCAACCGAACTTCTTCCAAGTCATCCTTCCCAATTCTCCCCCGTCAGGGACTGCGGCAATGCTCCCGTAAACGGAGGCTGCGTCCCCGACGATAGACGCGATATATAACAAGCTCCTGGACCGACACTGCAGATCCAGTCCGCAATCACATACCTTTCCCCACAACGATCATCATCTACTCTCACACACGACTACCTTTCTTCTCAGCCTCAGGGCTCTCGTTCAAAGAGCCCTTCGTCGTCGTCGCGTCGCATCCGCACCTCGCAAGATGTCTAGCTCCAGAAAACAGGTCCGTTTCAACGACGAGAACATTTTTTACCCGCCCGAGTCGACGCCTTCGCCGACGTTCTCTGAGTCGTCCCTTCCTTCCTCGGGCGAATCGTCTGGCCCTTGCACCCCTCCCCAGAACAACTATACCTCCCTCCTCCCTGACGGCCCCGTCGCCATCCATCCTCTCCTTGCGTTCCATCCCTACGTCCCGCCCATCATCCACGACGCCTCTCTTCCCCCCCACATGCTCGCTCCCAACATGCATGCATCTCCCATGAGCCTTCCCGCCAGGGTACTCGAGGAGCCAGCGACGCAGCCCAGCATGCACACCATGACCCTCGTCATCGACCAATTCCCATGGCGACTGACCACCCCGCCCACGAAACATTACGTTTCGGTCCGCGACCTCCTCGAAGCATTGTACTGCTTCCTTCGTCAACCCGTACTCCCATCTGAGTACAACACACTGCCCACGCAGGCCCTCAAAGACGAGGTGTCGATTGCGTTCCACAACCGGTGTGGGCGTGCGCCGTCAAAGGAGGCCGCAGATGAGCAGTACCACAAGGGTGTGAAGCGGGTGGACTTTCTGCGGGGCCGAACGCGGTTCATGGGACTGTCGAGCACCAAGGTTGGTCCTGATGTGTGGATCTTGAACCTTGCATGATCAGTGGGCGGGGAGAGCTATCCTTATACAGTATTTTCTTCTCCTCCCTCTTCCTTGTCTTTTTTTTTCGCGACGGCACTGGACGTTGACAAAAACACAAAAACAAGACGAGAATCTTGGAGACACTGGCATGTAGCATACTCACATCGGTTTATTATTCCTATCATTATACCATTTAGTATTTTCTCTTTCTTCCTTACCTGCTCCCTTTTGCTTTTACTAGCGATGTCTGTAATTTTCCTTCGGATGCGGATTCGGAATTCTTCTACTTTTGTTCGTGTTTGTAATAGATACAAGGCAGTGTAGACGACAATAAAAAGGAACACAATATGTACATTCTCTTGGTCTATGAGTGCTGTGGTACCTTGAGCACAGATCTGTTACCTCGGTGATCGCTGTCCACGTCAGACTTAGGGCAACCCCGTGTTACCAGAAATCGGCGGCAGCGCTGTCACCTTGCAACGCAGATCGATGCGACCACGGAAGAGGGCGAAATTTTTCGATCGCGATATCACGTGTGGCTGTAAAAGATAACACGTCATCCACTGATCGAATGATGGCATGAACGGTGTTAGCCGCATTTTATCTCCGTACCAGGAGCTGCGAGGCTTAGGGGCACGTTGCATCACCGAAGCCAACTCTGAGCGCCACGACGTCACCGGCGACATCATCGTAAAACACGTGTAGTATATAATGCGTCAAAGAGCCAACTGGCATTCCCCAGAAACCAGTCATGTCGGTACACGGTTCAGGAGAGAAAAAACATCCGAGTTTTGGAGAGAAAATCAAGTGGGCAGTTTCTTGACGTGGCACGACGTTGATGTCATCGCTGAGGAACCATCCTTTTCGCAGAGGTGCAGCACACGTTGTCCACGGCATGTCGTCCCCTATCCATTAAAAAGAAGAAAACGCTCACCAACGGTTGGAGGGCAGGCATCGGTGAAGACGTACGTGGTTCCGTGATGGGCGCATTAGAGTCTGCCTCGGGCTCGGAGCAGGCCAAAGCCAAAGATGACGACATCGTTTCCAAAGGTCGATCCGAGATCGAACGGGGCGCTGCACAGATGAAAGGGGTCGCGGTGCCCGGCAGTACTGTTGCAGATCCGAAATCTCACGTGGAAGGTAAGGCGGGCGACCAACCAGAGAAGCGGGAGGTGCCTGGCCCAACGCCAGCTCCACCTCCCTCGCCCACCCAGAGCCGGCAAGCTGAACCAGAGCCGAGTCGGCAAGAACCTGCAGGTCGGACTGGCACGGAGAACGTGCAAAAGAGGGGGCAGGAGCCCCAGGCTGGTCCGTCCATTCCTCTTCCTATTAGCCGACACACATACCTCTCACCTACCTAGCCTCTGAGACCGAATCTCCTCAAACGGGGGGAAAAGGTCTTATCGGAGAGGGTGCGGACGCGCCTCACGGGCCAGGAGGCAGCGTATGACGGCTGTCGGGTGTTTTCGGAGACAGGGGTGAATTAATTTTGGTCTTATCCATGTATGATTTGTTGGACGTATCGCCATCGTGTAACACAACTGGGCTACGAACATCCAAGTCGAATCCGCGATAAATAATTCAAACTCCATTATCTGAGTGGCTGTGCAGGAAGTAACTTCCTCCACATTTAACAAGGCTGTTTCTCCTAGTGCTGGTGCTTGTGAGAATGGGTCCTTGCACACCCTCACGTTGCACAGCAGCATTTTTTGGCATGTCGGGGGCGGAGCATAGGCTGCATAGCCTTGATATCTTTGTAGTGTACAACAGTGTCTAAACTGGTTTGTACATTTTTGGAAGGCTTGAGCCGGCGGAGCGAAGCGGGTTGTCTGACGAGAGGGTTTGTGGGTCCCGTCCACCTGCTCGTGAGTGATTTTACATCTTGTTGTTGTTCTTCCTGTCCACAAGGGAATCGCCTTCAGAGCGTGCATAATTGCGACGCGTGCGGGCCATTCCACGTCCAATGACACCAAACTAACAGTCATCTTCTCGTCTGGCGCATACACCCATCCTTCTTCTCACCAATGCCTTCAGATTTCTCCTTGCGAGAACGCTTCTGGCGCGATGTCGCGATGGCAGCTGGACATAGAGACCTGGATCCCCGTGCAATCCGCGAAGCCGTCGAAGACATGATGCGCAACTACTGTCTGGATGACGTGCCCGGCTTCGAAACAGCGTCAGAAGCGGGCCCGCCCAACGTCCCAGATACGAACAGTTTCTCCGAGCATTCCGCCTTTTCGCCTGTCTTTTCTCGTGCTTCCGGCGGGCTGTCGTCTTGGGGCTGCTTTAGTGCTGCTCGGCCGATCTTCGTGGGCCCCTGCCGTGCGCTACGGAGGAGGAGGACATGTCTGGAGCCACGCCATCCCGATCACTTTCCAGGTGGCGGAAATCCTGGTATTCAGGCGAATACAGGTAATGGTTTTTTGGCACGCCTGTCCTGTATTTTCGTTGACATTTACTCCCCAAACGCCAGATCGGCACGCACCGGCAGCCAACGGTGTTTCTCCGTGGTACCACCATCCCCAGTTACCACCTTGGGCGCCTCATCACTATGTTTGGGCATTCCCCACTGGTGATTTGGCCTGGGCACCACATCCCCAACCCAACCCAACCATCCCTCACCCACTCAGTACCTGGGCAGCCACCTCGCTCACAGGCGGCCATCCCCTCCCTGGTACAATGCCCCAATGGACCCCTGGGACGTGGCCCCCTCTCGACTGGGCCCGCGACATCCCCATCCGTCTCTCGCCACACGTGATCCCCAACCCCAACAACGCCCATCTACCATTGATTGACTGGAACGTCACGAAACACCCCTCCACGGCGAAACGCCTGACACCCAATCACGTCGTCGTCGATATGTCCAGCATCTGGGAGCACCCCGTCACCCACACCAAAGCGCACACGGTCGTCGTGACATGTGACGTCGGCCATATGTCTACCCTCTGGGGACCTGTCATCATCGACCACAGCAAGCCAGTGACACTGCGCGACTTGTTCGACGCCATCTATCAATACTTTCAGGTCCCTCTGACATATCCCGAGGTGCAATACATTTGCAATCTGCATACGAGCAATTATCGTCGGTTGACGGATGCGTATTATCAACGCTGTCGGGAGAGCGCGGGGCTTCCGGGGTGGGAGGCGAGGCAGGGGTTTAAGAGGACGGACGTGTTGGGTGATCGGAAGCATTGGTGGGGTGTGTGGATATCGTCACGGCAGGGGACGTGGTGGCTCAACCTGGGGCTCATGAACCCAGCACACCGTGTCCCTCAGTGAACGCTTTTCAGGCATTTTCTGTTGCCTATGCTCCGTATGTGGCTCCTGTGGATTCGTGTGTTCCCTTTCCTTTACGTCTTACACTGACCTTTAGCAATGATGTTATTTGAGGACTTTTTGGGATCCAATCAACCTAGAACTTTTGTAGCCAGTAGTCCCCTTGCGGTTTTGAGCGTATATTTACTGTAGCCTACTCCAATAATATGGCGGTGTTATTCCGGGTACAATGGACTTTCTGATAATGTATACGCTCGGGAGTCAGCTTTCCCTTAGCATTAATATTCAGTAGCGAAATGTTCTCACGGCATAGGGGTGCCAGCGTTGAACCCACACCCGACGAACATGCGCACCGTCACGGTGAACTTCCGCTACTCATGGACTTCGCGAATCATTGAAGGTTTCTTATACCAGGTCCGAGGGCCGGAAATGCCATTAGCTGGTCAACTCGACGCACATCCCAATGATTGCGTTTGAATCCTTGCATGCCATGTCCATCGCTTTCCCGACAAACGATCCCGCTTGCTTTTTGTGAGTCATTCCACAGGTTCAATCAAAGCCCGCTTCCTAGGAGAGGGGTTCGTGATCCTGCACTTGCCTGCACTTGCTCTTTTTTTTTTTGGCAGAGAAATCGGGTGGGGGACGTCTTTTCGTTCATGTATGGTTTCACACTTTCTCTCGTTTTCATGCCAGTAAGTACACGTTTGGGGCAGAATCAACTATTCGGCCTTATAGCCCCATGATGGCACAGAGACCCTCGTCTTGTATGTGTCTACACTGTCTAGGTGGTGGACCAGCACGAAGAAGAGAGGAAATGTGGGCCAATGCTCTGCGATGATGCGATGGATGAAAGGACGACCACTCCCTACTCTACACGGTTGCTACTCCGGCATTCCCCGCTCCAGACCTTTAGCACTTCTATCCTCGACTCCCCACCGCCCTAGGTTCTCTCCCGACACGGCCGCTCCACTCCAGTGGCACTTTTCTTCGTTCTAAGTGTGTAGGATGACAGCAATGCCGGACCCAGCAACACAATATGCTCGTCCGCGAAAATCCATTTCCATCAAGACGCCTTATAATACAATTCTTCTCCTCGTCAATACCTCTCGTGCATACCTATCATCACCACACGTTCGTTATGCCCAGGTCAACAAGTAACAGTACAAGCATAGTAGGCACTATTGCGTATCAAAATAGAATCAGAGCTTGAAACCACCAGCAAGACCCATCACGTTCCCCGGGTCTACGGCCTCTTTGATCGCCTGTAATCTCGGTAGGCTCGTACCATACAAATCGACCAGTGGCATATCGAAAATGGCATAGTTGGGATAGACAACCGTGTTGGCGTCACTCAGACCTTGATTGATGGCATGTGCTTGGAGCGTCTGCGCACTCGTCCGTATCGCCTCGTAAATGACTTGGTCGGATTCCGGCAACAGCCATGCGTAGTAGATGTTGATTGGGGTGAAGCCTTGCGTGCGGTTAGAAGGGTATGCCGACGGGGTCGTGTTGTGGGTGTAGAGCGTGGGGAGAAAAGGCTCCGCAGCGTAAGAAGTGAAAAACGCAGAATCCCCTAAGAGCTTGTTACCCCAATACTGTAGCGGAACGGTTAGTGACTCGTACTGCGAAATGACAGAGACGATCCGCTTACAGTGGTCTCGTTGACGATCGCCTGAAGTAAGGAGAGCGGGTAGTTCGTCACAGAAATCGAGTTGAAGATGGCTCTGATAGTGTATTTGGGATCATCTTGCTGGTTCAACAGGAAATGCGCTTACCGCGTTCCGGAAGTTACAGGCAAAGATTGTAAAAAAGATAAGAAGGAGCGCGTAGAAACATCCTGCGTGAATGCGGGAATCGCTAGAAATTCGTCAAAGATCCCAGCAGGCGGTGTTGGCGCATCATAAAAAATGATCTGGGATACGCCAGGCTACGGTATGACGAGCAAATGTGTTAAATTCGGTTTTCAAACGAGACCCTGCGAAATGACTCGCCAGACCAAGAAGACAGTTATACGTTGTGAGTATTGCGGCTTTTGGGTCCGTATTATTTACTGTAAAATTCGCCGTCGCCAGATTAACCTGGTCTAGGACGTCCGCGGTATAGGTAATGAGGCCCCCCTTTTATTCTGAATGAGGGGATCTGGATGGGTATCAGAAATAGATGCATACGTACCCAAACTTGCGTCTGTGGGAACGCCTTCAATGTGAACCTCGTTACAATGCCCTGAACGACGATTAACAGCGAGTCGTCGGCAGAACACTTCTGCGCAACGCACAAAATTATTAAGGCCACCCTGGGAAGAGATCAATGAGGTTACACCATGCTTAGAAAGCACGTACTTTCAGAGCAAAGAATAGATCAGGACTCGACGTCTCCGTAACGTTCATGGCCGTCCCATTAGGCGTAACCAGCTCAAAGGTTTGCATAGTGTCGATGGTCAGACCATATTGATTTGTAAGCCATGAGTAGCCTGTTGATATCGTTAGAAGTATCTTTCAGTCATACGTGCCGTTTGAACATACCTCCCCCGAGTGTGAATCCAGCCACTCCCACACCGGATACTCGTCCGCCTACGACATTCACTCCATAAGGTTCAAGCTTCTCGTAAACATCATCCCAGATCAGACCCGCTCCTATCGTGGCCGTTTGTGTTGTGGGATCGTAAACAACTTCAGAGAACCTCGACATCGCTATCTGGACTCCCACAGTCGACGAAAACCCTGGGTTGGCGGTGTGACCACCACCCTTGACCTGTATGGACACATGAATGGCATTGACTTTCCCCTAAGCCAAACGATACGAACCGCAAAGGGCGTTTGTGTTTGGCCGAGAATTTGCAACTGGATATCATCCTTGCTGAATAAAGAGACATGAATTTAATGGAGTATACTCACCGCGATACCGACATCCTCGGGTGTACCAGGCTCGAACGAGCACACTGCAATTTGGACGCTCGACGATGCCCAGTGACTGATGTCTTCTAGGTAGTTGGCCGACGCTGCAATAAACATCATGGCTTGAACGTGATCTCGAAACATGGGGGAATACACAATGACGAACCGATACCGTAGACTTCTGATGCCGCAGAAATAGATGTCGCAATTTGCTGGCATGTCTCGTTCAACAAATTGCTGGAACGTGAAGCGATGGCGCCGGTCAAGGTCGCCATCGCAATGAAAGGGAAAGTAGTGCGAATCATGCCTGAACCCGAGAGGCTGGGGAATACTACGTTTGCTTACCTGGCTCATTGAATGTATTATATGCTATTCGGCAGCACAATCCGAGAGCCACGAGAGTATGGTTTAGCACCGATGGAAAAAATCAGTGCCCCTGTTCAGCGGCATTAAAACGTAACTTACGTCAAGCAAGGGAGAGGGCAGGCCCATCCGCGAGACCCGGGGCCGAACAAAAGCGCGATGTCATCTTCCATATGATTTCGAGCTTGCACTCAGACTAGCTAGGAGGCTTCACTGATTCGGATGTCCCTTTATCACAGCCGGGAGAGTGGAACCTGTAAAGTATGATGGTTCGCACATTATGCACCAATCCATCAAATGAAGTACGACTAACCTCACACCTTATAGTCCGCAGCCCCCTAGCTATAAGGTTCATCAACTCTGCTGCGGAAGGCGTATACTATATGCGCCCCTCGGGGACGCCACACAAGACTCCATTCTCCGTATTCTGGATTACAGTATGAAACCGCCGGGTCGGACCAATGACATCCCCCGGGTCCAGTCTGATTGTCTGAAACCTTGGCAAGTTGGCACAGTTGACCAGTGGCGTATCAAATAAGGCATAGTTGGGGTAGAGAGGGCGATGCCACTTTTACTGCCATTGACCGCGCTCGCTTGCAGCGGATGCGCACTCGTCTGTACCGCGGCTTGGTTACGCTGATCGGAATCAGGCGACAGCCATGTAGAGTAGATGTTGAGCGGCATGAGGCCTTGGGCACGGGAAGGCGGAGTCGTGTGGTGGTTGAGGTACACGGGAAGAAATAAGTTCTAAGTCTTCAAACGTGATGGATATCGCAGAGCCCAGAGCGAGATGTGCGGCTCAATACTAGAGAAAAAAGTTAAAACTCGCACCTGCGACGTGAATACCACTCGAACTCGCGGAAATCGTGTTGAATATGCCCCCTTTAAAATCGTTAGGGTAATATTCAACTCGGCGGGGTATGGAAAGCCGGACGTTCTTGAAGCTGCGTTACGCATGTGACAATTGCCTTCAACGGGAGTCACAATTTCTGCACGATTTGCTCGGTTGCTCGGACGGTGTACAAACGCAAGTCGAACAAAGTACCTGAGTCATCCGGCACACCCCCAATAAATTCCCTCCAGATTATGCGAAACCGTCGTGATGTTGAGGAAGACTCGAAAAACATAAATTCGTTGTGGAACACTGGTCTCGCCAGTCTCACCAGGTCAAATGATCAGTTCTTCATCGCATCTGACGGTGAATTCAAATAGACCAAGGCACCCATTCCCTGCAAGCCTCGGAGTGAACAACACCGGGCTCATGGGAATGAAACCGGTGGATCACTGCACGAGAGGCTGTTTGAGTCAGGATGCACGAAGGGGGTTGAAGGTGATTAATATTGATTATCGACGTGCATTGGAGGGGCGTTCAGACGATAACTTTTGTATTTGGGGCTACGGGCACATGGCCCTCTGGAATTTTTCTGCAGCATCAAACAGACCACTCATCACTGTACCTCTCGCTCGAGCCCTAGCACACACATGGTCACTTGCGGTTGTCTTCACAGCTGACCTGCTCTCCAAGCAACTGTCACGCCAAACGGCTGATCCGTGCACCGAGTAGGTCACCTGCTCACCGTTCGTTCACCAGCAGGCTGGCCCCCTCAAAAATGACCCAATCAGCTACATTATGGGGTACCCCTCGATCTAGTTCACGTACAATGCAGAGGTTGGTCGAGGTGCACACCACGGAGGAGCCTGAGGGGCAGCAGCACCAGCTCATGGCTGACCTGATCGCGATGACGATGAACGATGGCGGTGGCGGTGACAATGAGGAACAACAGCAAATGACAATCGTGAACGATAAACGACAGCAATGCGAGTATATGTGCACCGATACGACGTACGGCTTGCACCCTCGCACTTGCTGTGCACTTAATTATGACTGAACGAAGGGTCTGGCCCACACTTTTACATTCGTCAAGTAATGTACAAGTGCCATCTAAGTACGATCTAAGTACCGCGAGTCGAAACGAGCGGCTTACAGGTGGGGAACTGGCGAATGAAATGGAGGCATCGCGCGTGGAAGGGGAAGCAATGGGTAAGATGAGGTCAGAAAGGAGTACAGACACACGCGTTGATGGGGAGAACACGAAGACGCACGACGATGTGTTGATCAAGATGGATAAGAGGTCGTCGAGGGCATGCAAGCGACCGACAAGCCAAGCCAAACAAAACCATCAGCGCACCTCTGCGAATGATAAAAACGTACCAAATGGATCCCCTGACAACCCGCCAACCAATACGAATGATCCACACGAGAGGACGAGCCCCTACATCAAGCTCGAGGATATTCGAGCTACGAAATTGGACCTACCAGGGGGGGCGGCGTGCCGGAAGTACCCGAGGGCGACGAGGACGCCAGGAGGAAGTCGATGAAGCTGTGAAACGTGTCAGAACACGAGCGCAAACGCTTGGAGCAAAGAAGGGAAGAAAGCACACCTAGGAGGGCTCTAGACGAGCCGAACGAGCCGAGCGACGAAACGCACGCACCAAGCCACCTCCACAGTGACCGGTGGTGCAGGCAAGGTGATCAGAGAGTGCACAAGGAAGATAGGAAGTTGTCAATCTGAGAAAGAGGCCATAGCGATAAATACTTCAAACTCCATTATCTGAATGGCTGTGCAGGAAGTAACTCCCCCCGCCCACATTTAAACAAGGCTAGCAGTGCTGTCCTTGCACACCCTCACGTTGCACAGCAGCATTTGTTGGCATGTTAGGGGCGGAGCATAGCCTTGTAGTGTACAAGGGTTTTTAGCAGGCCTAAACCGATGGAGCGAAGCGGTTATAGTTTGTCTGACGAGAGGTATTGTGGGTCCCGTCCACCCGCTCGTGAGTGATTTTACATCTTCCTGTTGTTCTTCTTATCCACAAGGGAACCGCCTTCAGAGTGTGCATAACTGCGACGCCTACGGGCAATTCCACGTCCAATTCCACCAAACTAACAGTCATCCTCTCGTCTGGCGCGTACCCCCATCCTTCTCCTTACCGATGCCTTCAAATTTCTCCTTGCGAGAACGCTTCTGCGCGATGTCGCGATGGCAGCTGGACATAGAGACCTGGATCCCCGCGCAATCCGCGAAGCCGTCGAAGACATGATGCGCAACTACCGTTTGGATGACGCGCCCGGCTTCGAACAGCATCAGAAGCGGGCCCGCCCAACGCCCCAGATACGAACAGTTTCTCCGAGCATTCCGCCTTTTCGCCTGTCTTTTCTCGTGCTTCCGGCGGGCTGTCTTCTTGGGGCTGCTTTAGTGCTGCTCGGCCGATCTTCGTGGGCCCCTGCCGTGCGCTATGCCGTTGGAGGACTTGTGTGGAGCCACGGCATCCCGATCACTTTCCAGGTCGCAGAAATCCTGGTATTCAGGCGAATACAGGTAATATTTCTTTTGGCACGCCTGTCCTGCATCTTCGTTGATATGTTACTCCCCAAACGCTAGATCGGCCCGCCAATCCAATGCCGGCAGTCAACGGTCTTTCTCCGTGGTACCAGTTACCCCCTTGGGCAATTCACCACTATGTCTGGGCATTCCCCACTGGTAATTTGGCCTGGAGTCCCCATCCCTCACCCGCTCAGCACCCGTGCAGCCATCTCGCTTGCAGGCGGCCATCCCCTCCCTGGTACGATGCCCCAATGAACCCCCTGGAACGTGGCCCCCTCTTGACTGGGTCCCCGACACCCCCACCCATCTCGCCACACTTAATCCCCAACCCAACAATGCCCATCTACCATTGATTAACTGGAACGTCACGAAACACCCCTCCACGGCGAAACGCCTGACACCCAACCGTGCACAACTGGTTCTGGACAGCTGCCCGGCGGCATGGACGACGGCAAGGCAGTCGGAGCGCTATAATCCCTGAGGGCAATCGACATCGTCGTCGATATATCCAGTATCTGGGGCACCCCATCACCCACACCAAAGCGCACACGATCGTCGTGACACGTTCACTTTCTGGGGACCTGTCGTCATCGACCACAGCGAGCCGGTGACGCTGTAAACACGGTGATAGGGGTTGATGAATTAGGATGTGGCTCACAGGAACTTCCTCACTCCCATCCAAGGTTCAACCCACGCCCAACGAACGTGCGCACCGTCACGGTGGACTTCCACTCGTGGACTTCGAATCGTCGAGAGTTGCTGATACTAGGTCGGGAGGCGGGCAATGCTATTAGGTGGTTAATCTCGACGCACATTCTAGGCCAACAATTGCGTTTGAACCCTTGCATGCCAACGTCCATCGCTTCCCCGACAACAATCCCGCGCGCTTTTCATCAGTTACTCCGCAGATTCAACTGAAACCCACTTCCTAGAAGAGGGGCGATCCTGCACTTTCCTAGACTTGCTCTTGTTTGGGGCAGACAGGGGGTTGGACACGTCATTTCGTCCATGTACGATTTCTCACTTTCTCGCATTTCTTGTGCTTTGGGATCGCGGGGAGCCCTCCCAAGACTCGGATGCAGCGGTACTGATCTCCCCTAAGTGCATCGTGTGTCTGTTCTCCGAGATCTTTCGATGGCAAAATCAACTATATGGATGATACCTAAGACGCGATGGCGTGCACAACGGCACAGAGACCTCGTCTTGTATATACAGCACTACTTGCACGTCCAAACGTGGAATAGGTCATAGGGGCATTGGAGGCGTTGTCGACGCTTCAGCTCAGCTACCCATTGGCATCGTCATCACGAGCGTTATTGTGTGTTCGCTTTTCGTCGATTCTACTTGTAAATACGGACGGATGCATATATAGACCCCACAACTTATGGGACGATGCCTGTGCGCCACAGGTCTGTGTCTAGGTGGTACCTTTTCTGGTGTATCGTGTCGGGCATGAGCAAGCGACGTCCATTCTAACCACTGAAGTATCTGTATTTCCGCGAACACGCTTTATATAATGTAATACGATTCCGCTCATCAATACCTTTTGCGCACACACATCGGCGGGAAGGGTATCTCCAGGTCAACAAAGATACATACAAGCATGGCAGGCGTTATCGCGTATCGAAATAGAATCAGAGCTTGAAACCGCCAGCAAGACCCATCACGTTCCCCGGGTCTACTGCCTTTTTGATCGCCTGTAATCTCGGTAGGTTCGTATCATACAAGCCAATCAGCGGCGTATCGAAAATGGCATAGTTGGGATAGACAACCGCGTCGGCGTCACTCAGACCAAGATTGATGGCATGTGCTTGGAGCGTCTGCGCACTCGTCCGTATCGCCTCGTAAATAACTTGGTCGGATTCCGGCAACAGCCATGCATAGTAGATGTGGATTGGGGAGAAACCTTGCGTGCGGTTAGACGGGTATGCCGATGGAGCCGTGTTGTGGGTGAAGAGCGTGGGGAGAAAAGGCTCCGCAGTATAAGAAATCGAAAATGCAGAGTTCCCTAAGAGCTTGTTGCCCCAATACTGGAGCAGAACGGTTAGTGACTCGTACTGAGAAATGAGAGAGGCGATCCGCTTACGGCGGTCTCGTTGACGATCGCCTGAAGTAAGGAGAGCGGGTAAGTCGTCACAGAAATCGAGTTGAAGATGGCTCTGATAAGGTATTTGGGATCCTGCTGCCGCTTCTACAGAAAATGCGCTTACCGCGTTCCGGAAGTTGCAGGTAAAGACTGTACAAACGATGAGAAGGAACGCGTCGAAATTTCCTGCGTGAATGAGGGAATCGCTAGAAATTCGTCAAAGATCCCAGCAGGCGGTGTTGGCGCATCATAAAAAATCATCTCGACCACGCCCGGCTACATCATGGGGAGCGAATGTGTTGAATTGGGTTTTCAAACGAGACGCTGCGAAATGACTCGCCTGACCGAGAACACAGTTATACGTTGTAAGTACCGCGGCTTTTGGGTCCTTGTTATTTGCTGCAAAATTCGCTGTCGCCAGATTAACCTGGTCTAGGACGCCCGCGGTATAGGTAATGACGCCCCCCTTTACATTTTGAATCAGGGGATCTGGATGGGTATCGGGAATCGATGCATACGTACCCAAACTTGCGTCTGTGGAAATACCTTCAATGTGAACCTAGTTACAATGCCCTGAACGACGATTAACAGCGAGTCGTCGGCAGAACATTTCTACGCACAAAATTATTCAAGCCACCCTGGGAAGAGATCAATGAGGTTACAACATGCTTAGAAAGCACGTACTTTCAGAGCAAAGAACAGATCAGGACTCGACGTCTCCGTAACGTTAATGACTGTCCCACTTGGCGTAACCAGCTCAAAGGTTTGCACAGTATCAATGGTCAAACCATATTGATCTGTAAGCCATGAGTAGCCTGTTGATATCGTTAAAAGTATCTTTCAGTCGTACGCGCCGTTTGAACATACCTCCCCCGAGTGTCAATCCAGCAACTCCCACACCGGGTAATCGTCCGCCTACGACATTCACTCCGTAAGGTTCAAGCTTCTCGTAAACCTCATCCCAGATCAGACCCGCTCCTATCGTGGCCGTTTGTGTTGTGGGATCGTAAACAACCTTGGAGAACCTCGACATCGCTATCTGGACTCCCACAGTCGATGAAAATCCTGGGTTGGCAGTGTGGCCACCACCCTTGACCTGTATGGACACATAACAGGCATCGGATTTTCCCTGAGCCAAACGATACGAACCGCAAAGGGCGTTTGTGTTTGGCCGAGAATTCGCAGCTGGATATCATCCTTGCTGAATAAAGAGACATGAATTTAATGGAGTATACTCACCGCGATACCGACATCTTCGGGTGTACCAGGCTCGAACGAGCACGCTGCAATTTGGACGCTCGACGATGCCCAGTGACTGATGTCTTCTAGGTAGTTGACCGACGCTGCAATAAACATCATGGCTTGAATGTGATCTCGAAACATGGGAGGAATACACAATGACGGACCGATACCGTAGACTTCTGATGCCGCAGAAATAGATGTCGCAATTTGTTGGCATGTCTCGCTCAATAAATGGCTGGACCGGGAAACGATGGCACTGCTCAAGGTCGCCATCGCAATGAAAGGGAGAGCAGTGCGAATCATGCCTGAACCCGAGAGGCTGGTGAATACTACGTTTCTTTCCTGGCTCCGTGAATGTATTATATACTATTCGGCAGCACAATCCGGGAGCCACTGGCATGAGAGTATGGTTTAGGGCATCGATAGAAAAAATCAGTGCCACCTGCGGCTTGGCAACTCCTCAGCCGCATTGAAATATAACTTACGTCAAGCAAATGGAGAAGGCAGGTCCAGAAGTCACATTGATTGCGCTCGCTTGCAGCGCACGCGCACTCGTCCGCACCGCGTCTTGGTTACGCTGATCATAATCAGGCGACAGCCATGCAAAGTAGATGTTGAGCGGCAGGAGGCCCGGGCCTTAGGCACAGGAAGGAATGTTATGGTTGAGGTGCATGGGAAGAAATATTTCCAAGTACATACTTCATAAGTACGTGATAGATATCGTAAGGTCCGGGGCGAGATGTGCACCTTAATATCAGAGCAAAAAAAACAAAATTAAGTTTATATTTGCGACAAGAATACCACTCGAACTGCCGTTGTGATGGAAATCGTCTTGAATATGCCCCTTTTAAAATCGTTCTAGTAATATTCAACTCGACGGGAGGCGCACTCACCCCGTCCCAGAGGTTACATTCAAATGCAACAATGGTATGAAGGATAAGTATGAGCGAGTATACACATCATGTGTGTGAGGGAATCGCCAGAAATTCGTCCAAGATTCCAGCAAGTGGTGTTTGCGCATCGAAAAAAAGGACCTCAGTCACAGCCGACTGAATGGCACGAATAAATATGTTGAATTTCAAGGAAAATAATGCAAATGCCTCACCTGCCCGAGTGTAGACATACCCCATGACTATGCCACAAAGTTCACTGTCGCTATATTCACCCGGTCTGAGACATCTGCGGTATAGGTAATGAGACCCCCCTTTACATTTTGAATTAGGGCATCTGGATGAGCATCCGGAATGGATGCACACGTACCCAAACTTGCGCCTGCGGGAAAGAGCCTAGTTACAATACGCTGAACGACGATTAACAGCGAGTCGTCGGCAGAACATTTCTACGCACAAAATTAGTCAGGCCACTCTAGGAAGAGATTAATGAGGTTACAACATGCTTAGAAAAGCACGTACCTTCAGAGCGAAGAACGGATCAGGACTCGATGTCTCTGTGACATCGATAGCTGTCCCATTAGGGATAACAAGCTCAAACGCTTGCAGTGGCGATCGCAGACCATAGTAGGTTTGTAAGCCATCAGTTGCCTGCGACTCGATCATGTCAAGGCATCTGCCAACTGTACACGCGCTTTGAACGCACCTCCCCCGAGTGAGCCCAGCAACACCTACACCAAATATTTGTCCACCGCCTCATATCAGACCCGCTCCTATTGCCACCGCTTGTGCCTCAGGATCATAAACTATGTCGGAAACCTCGACACTGCTATCAAAACCTTAATAGCAACGAAAACACTGGGTTGGTGGCATGACCACCACCTTTGACCTGTAGAAGTATATAGGCTTGAATCGGCGTTTTCAACCTCGATGACACGAGCCGCAAATGGTGTTCTGGTATGGCCGAAAATCCGTAGCCGAAAGCGATCTCCTTCGCAAATACGGGCACGTCAACTGAGTAAAATGTGCCCACCACAATCCCAACACCCTCTGATGTACCAGGCTCAAGCGAGCATGCTGCGATTTGGGTGCTTGGGGATGCTCAGTGCCTGGTGTCCTCTGCACAGTTGAGCGATGCGCAACATGTTTAACATCTTTGAGCCCCCAGTTCGAAGGGAGAGAAATGTGAATGAACGAACCAAGTTCATCGTAAACATCCGGAGCGGCAGAAGTAGAGGCTGCAATTTCTTGATTGTCTCGTTCGATAAAATACAGGGACGTAGTCTCTGCCCAACGCCGACATCGAAATGGACAGAAGCGGCACGAATCATGTCAGCTGGAGACCGGTACGTTTCCTTCCCTGGATCGTTGAAGGGCTTATTATATAGTGTTGCACACGGGTACGGGTAATACCGCGGTGTTTCGATGGCGGGTATGCTCGGGCACGGCAGGTACGCTGTGACATGTCCCCAACCCGCACTCCGGTTTTTGCGAGCAGGCCGCACCATCCGACAGCTTATAGTACATTGCTTGAATCATCGCAAGCCTAAGCTGTTCAACGGTCAGCTAGACTTCACAAGTTGCATCACACCTACGAGAGTCTGGAAACACTGAGAAAGGAGTAAATCGAGCGATGGAACATACTAAAAGCCCTGGCAATCACCCGCAGACCTTGAAGAGTGTGACTATTGATATCCGTTCTTACTAGAGACCAAAGCTCTCGGTTACTCCTTCCCAACGAATCCGATAGCAACACAGCATCTTTGACTTGGATAGCACTGATGACTTGAATGTCAGCATTGCCAATAACGATGACGGAGACCGACCGTAGGTATTCCACTGCCACGAATCCCTGCATCGTCTCTCCAGACAATAAAAACGGCACGATCAGCACAGGTTTATCGTATTCGGATCTTCATCAGGTGATTCTGGGGGGACAATAGCTGGCGCAGCGGCCTGAAGTTGAACAGCAAATGCCAGTCTTGTCAACCTATATTCCAGTCACAAAACCGGGACGAACCGACCTTGAATCCCTCGGGGTCTGTCTCTTCTTGTTCATTGGTCTCTGTCCAGCTTCCAGTGAACATTCAGTCCGACCCGTCATGGTCGACTTTGAGCATACCGTCTCCACCCTTGCTCCACTCAGCAGGATGGTTTGCCAGTGTCTGACGCCTAAGTTGATTCTCTTTCCCCTTGATTTCGCATGTCATGGATTTCGTTTACATGACGCTGGTGGACTATTCCGGAGTTTAACGACGTGGAGGGTGTATGGTTGACAATAGGAAACAAGTAGCGTTCCCCAGTACCGCAAGCGCGAACCGCATGGGAAAATGACGATAGCTTTCTAGACAAAGTTGTGCACGATCATCAATCATTACATAATCACCCTCGGATCAGCATCTTGTAATCCACCACTCCAACGCAATACCATACGTATTTGATGGGCGCAGCAGGCGCTTTGTTTGCGAGAAGCCGCTAGGTGAGTCACTCTAATTTGTGGTCTCGCGGGCCGTGTGGCAGATTGCTCTTTGGAAAAACCTGACACCCATAGCACCATGAACGCTGTGCCTCTCCGCCTGCCTCCAAAAGGCCAAGCCAACCGTCGAGGGCAGAACATTCGGGCGGTGAAATACTCCGCTCATTTGTGGCTGTGGGGTGCGGGACGGGCTGTGTTATGACTAAATGACGACGGCGGCGCTGGCCCATCGGCGAAAGCTGTGCCTGGAGATGTCTTTCAGATATAATGCGTCCCTGTCCGCTCCACACAAACACAAACCCGATCATCGATCATCATGTCTGGTCCATACGTCTATACTCCCTCTGCTTTCGAGCCCACTCCGTATCTTGGGTACGGCACGTACACACAGCGCTCGCCTTTTATCCCCCCTGCTACGCTTTACCCATCCTCCCCGTATCCTCCGTCATCTCCGTATCTCAGACCCACAACACCTCAGGATGTGCGCTTCGATGATCCCTATTGGAATCCCCCTCCCCGTGCCCGCAGACCATCTTGGCACGGCGGGATGCCACCCAGCCCTTTTCTCGCCGCCCCATCCACACCGCACACCCGAAGACGATCCTTTGGCGGGGGCTTTCGGCCATGGGAGCCCGCCTCCCCATGGGCCACCACGTCTTCCCAGTTTCAGATCCACCCCCTCCTAAACGGAGAGGCTCCCCGCATGGACTTTTACTTTGACCTCGCCTCGCCATCTTTTGCACCCCTCCGGTGGGTCGGTCCTGGACAGTCCGCTGTGATCTCCGCGGACGAACTCCACGAGCCCGCGACATACCCGTCTATCGCGCGGATGCGCATCTCGCACGATGCCATCCCCCAATGGCCGATCGACTTGGAGTTTCACTATGATGGATATACTGCTCCCACCGAGCCGCACTCGATCACGCTTGGCGACGTCCTCTACATGATCCACTCCTCGCTTCACAGGCAAATCACACATCATGACTGGGCTAGGCTCAGCCTATCCGAGGAGACCGCGATCGCGCGTGCGTATACTCGGAGATGCCGGAGTGCGCCGTCATCAGCGCCGGTGGAGGCGAGCCAGGGAGTGAAGCGCATCGACTACCTGCGGGAGAAACACATCTTCAGGGGATTGATCAGAACACACGATGAAGATGGTTTCTACCACTGGAGACTGATCACTGCCTGAATGTCACGTCCCTCACTACAGCGAGCATTTCTGATGATACATAATTCCCCATATACCCAGATCTACCATAGATAAGGACAATCTGTAATTGCTCTGATAAATTATGTTATGATGTGTATATACGTACTATGCCGCCTTACTGTACCCCTTACCACCGCCCTGTGTGCCTTGAAATTACATTTTACCTCTTGTGGTGTGACGCCCGAGTCGGTTGTACACAGAGGCCTTACAAAGGAATAGAATGCGTGGCGCCGCTCGCATTCAATCGTTTCAGACACAAGTAGAATAAATCGCGGCGTGTTCTGCGATAAGGCCCATCGGAAAGAGAGGGGACGCCATATGACTATCCGCGAACCGCGAACCTTACCCTTAAAGCATCACTGTGATAGGAACGCAAGGAGGGAAAAGATTACAAGAGGTGCTACCTAATAACTGCGCCAACCGCAGCTCGACTCCACCACTGTACGTTCCAGATCGATTTTTTCCCGCTTTCTTGGTGGTTTTTAAGGATTTCCTCCACGACTTTGGGCCTCAAGAAACCGATGGGGCGAAACAGAGAAGTTGAGGGATGGAAAGTCCATGCAACAGAAAACACGTCCGTTCCGCCTCTCCATCGCGAGGCTGGAAATTGGACGGAGGATCGCAGGCTCAACAATACACAGCATGGAAGTCAAGTTTTGCGTCGCGAATGGCTTGCACATAACCATGTTCTGAAAAAGAGAAAAAGTAATGTCAGTCCAGACCGAGATCGAGAGATCCGCAAGGAAGAGACTGGCAAAGTCGCGTGCCTTACCATATTCCCAAAGGTTGTTGCTAAACCCGTTTTCGACGCCATGTTCACGTGCCCTCTTCTTCTTCCATGGACCCTGGAATCCGAGCTCAGAGACCACATGCTGGTTTGCAACGCTGTGTAGAAGAAATTGGTAAGCGTCCTCCCAGCCTTGGTCGTATCCCTTGCTAAAACGCCAAGGTTCATAGTGTCCCGGGTACTGAGCCCAGTAGGAGGTATGTTGACCTGCAAAGCCATCCTGAGAAACAGTGGCTGCGAAGGGGCCAAAAATTGGACTAACCTACAGCCTGGCCCAATGCGGCAGCCTTTCTCCCCACTCGATCTGGATCGTAGACGGGAGCGTTCCTTTTTGGGTACACGCCGACACAGTCCGGAAACACGCCTGCTTCCACTGCATCTCTGAAGGACCACCCTTGATCGCCATGGTATTGCTTCCTGTACGTCCAGAAGAACCATCCAGCACAATGCTGCTCGTATAGAGCAAGCTGTGCGGCGATATATCGCGATCGTTCTTCTCGTTCGTCTATGCGACCTTGCAGCGATCCAGGATTCAGCGCACCCGACCATTCCCCAACCACAAGCGCAGCCCCAGCATCCTCAAGTATATTTGCAACGCGTGCGAACGTCTGCGGCGTTGGTGCATTTGGATCCATCAGTGAAGTGGAATGCTGTGCGGCTGGGGTCGAGATATCCTCTGACGTGAAACAGCGATACAGGTGGTGGTCTAGACAGATCGGTGCTGTGGATTCGGGGAGCGACTTGACAAAGTGGGCATAATCATCAGACATCCAACAATCAGATATGTAAAGAGGTAACCCCGGGTCGATTGCGCGTAGTTGCTTTATCACCTTTCCGTACCAGTCCTTCAATGTGGAATGGGATGACGGCTTGGGTTCGTTGAGTAACTCGATTCCAATGATATTACTGATCGGGGGTTCATGTTCCGAGCGCAGCGACCGCACGGCAGACAGCAAAGTGCGAAGAATTCGGACAGTAAGGTCGAGATTGGATCGAGTGGTGAATAGAACTGTGGGAGAAGAAGTCCCCGAGTGAGAATCTTGATTCTGCTTCCCGGGAGCAGAGTGCAAGTCTGCAAGTCGTATTAGGGAAGTAGAAGGGAAAGAGCGAATCGCAAACCAAATAGAACACCGATGCCATAGAACTGAGCGGTCTCGACTGCTCGCACGAGTCGGACCCAAGCACCCTCAAATACACTGTCAAGACCGTGGAAATCCGTCCCTGACAGTAAGGAACGATCAAGGCCGCAAAGATGATAATAACCAATCTGTATGCGTGGTCTAGTGTGGAGTATACCCAGATGGAAGGACAGCGTACTGGGATCCGCACGGCGTTTATGCCCCTGGCGGCGAGCCACTCGAAATCCTGCTTAGTGACCCATGTATCCCAATGGCGCTCTAAGATTTCCTTCGCGTGGGGGCCCTTGGCGACATCCAAGTCGCTCTGCCCAGGAGGTACTGCCTGCGCGAACGGTGTCTCTGCGATCCACCGCTCCAAGACGAACCAGCATCCTATCCGCTCGGTGATCAAGTTCAGCGCGTGAACATCAGCCCCTTACCGAGGTTTACACCCCTCTGCCTTCGATGACGGTAGACCTGTTCGTCAGTAGTAGTATCACCTAGATCTATGGACGGCCCTGCTTGCGAAGGACCGAGATGCTTAAGCTTGTTCAGAAAATTTCCAAACGTTGGGCTCATGGTTAGTGTCAAGTGCCAGCGATGAATTCTTTGTCATTTGTTTGGACCAGAGACCAAACAACTCCGATGCTATGTACGACGGTCCTGGTTAATACATACTCAAATGCGGCCCACTAGAGTCTAGCTGTCCCGTCACGCAGCACGGAATCAGCCTCGCCCGTCAATAGAATTGTTTTTGCCCTCTTTCTTTGATTCAAATGCCTTTTTCTGCGAGAGTATGATGCGATCAGAGCGCTGCCAGCGTAGTCGAGCTTTCGCGGCGGGCAGTGACTCGGATTTCAAAGTCGGACCTACGTCTCACCGGCAGTGAGCATTTGTTATGTCACTGGCCACAGGCCAGGTGCATCCGGAATGGAGGTCCAACTGGCCTCCCAGCGATATTTTTTGCAACGCTTCCGTCTCGCGTCATAGGGAACGCGAACATGAAAGGGTATGATCAGCGATCGACCAGGAGAGCAATCAACTTCATTTCGGTTAGCCTGTTTAATGAATTCATGCCAATGCCTCCTGGTCACTAGCAGAGTATTATACTTAAGTTATCTTTTTTTTCCCCGGCATATCTATCATGCCAGTGTATTGGGCGGTTCTAGACCAGAGTTGCAGTGTGAGTAATCCCGACACGCGTTCATTTCGCTTTCTCCCCGAAACTGTTCAGATGGTCACCGGTTTCCGCCCGGCGACAATGGCTCGCGGATACCATGCATCTTTCCTTTTCCATATGCAAAGATAAGCTTGGCTCGGGATCGAAGAGCACGGTGAAATCTGACCAAACAACCACGAGGCGGGCGAGTTCAGCCAGGTTTGGGGGACTGACGTGGTTAAATGTTGAGAACGTTCCTAGGAATGCGCTGGTCAAGCGATGGGACGTACCAACGGGGCGGTCGCGCCGTACGCGCCATGGCCGTAAATGGCGAACATGCGGTCACCATGCGCCCTCGGGAAGCGCCTGTGGGTGATGATCAAACTCAACATACGCCTCAAGGCAGACCTATAAACTAAACACAAACGCCGATTCAATCACACTCGCCACACTCCGTGGCAAACCCGCTTCACGTTTACCTCAGCTGTCCCCTCAGACCACCCTCCGTCCGCCGGTCGCATGACTGCGCACGCTTATCGACTACACGGACATTCCGGACAAATAGAAGACGTGATAATCGGTCGTAGTACTGCCAAGTGTTGCCATTTACTTGCATCAAGGGATCCCTTTAATCTTGTCCGTGTCGCATTTTCGGCATGAGACCCTCCTAAACATCCGACACCAGGGCAGAGCCTCCACCATTTTTTTCTGGGGGTCCTCTTACTTCAATCCGTCGCTTTGGAACATGTCTAGAACCTGGCCTGCTGAGTCCATCCCGGACCCTGAAATCTTCCTATCATGCGCATATAAATAGTCGAACGCCAGCCGCTGGATTTATCCACCCTCCATCCAGTGGATTCAGACTCTGGTTGACGGTGTACGACCTTGCGTCCACGACCCGCAAAACGAAATATCATGACCTCCTACTTGCGCTACATCTTTGGCGGACACTCTCGTGACAGCTCTCCTTCCCGGGAACAGTCTTCAAAGTCTCACTGGCGCTCTCGCTCCCAACCAACGCCGAATTATATCTATGCGACTGCGGGTGCAGGTTCTGGTGGACCTACTTCCCCACCCCGCTTGAAGACCAAACGTAGCAACAGCTACTCTGCTCGCACCACCAATCCCTCACCATTGCGATACAATGCCTTTGACACGGCTGCACAGGCGTCCAGCTCTTCTGGCGAAGTGAGGTATGGGACGTCGTCCAAGGTTGAACGGGCGCCATTGTACCGGCGTGCCAGTTACAAGTCTTCTGAACATCGTAAGTGTTCACGCATGCATCCACCCGTTACCGACTGACATTCTATGGACAAAGTCGCGCACTATGCCATGCCGCACACACCCTCCATGACACCGTCCGTATCGTTTGGACCTTCTTCTCGGACCAACTCGAGCTCATCACTCCTTCCTGGATCCGCGCCTCCTGGATCATCCGCTGGTAGCTCTTCGCACCACGTGCGATATGAGCGGCGACCGTCGTTGAGACATAATCCTGCTTGGCAAGGTAGCGTGTCGTCGGTCACAGGATCCGTGCATTCTCGTACGTCATATCATACAAAGATTTGCCTGCTTTGACTAATCCACCCAATACATCCATTAGACGCAGGTAGCGCAGAAATCAAAATGGCGCACCACCCAACTTCGCTACACATGCACCCATTATTCGCGTCAACGCGGCTGCATAGCGCGCCTATTTCATACGATGCTACGTACACACCTTCCTCGCGGACCGTCCTTGACCGTACGACGCATACAGCCGTTCCTGCACACACCCTCTCGCAGCCGGCCACAGACCCGCCAACATCGGCAGCTTCGCGTTTGGTGCTCCGTTCTGACAAGTTCCCTTGGCCAGTCGTCGTCGGTCCTTCTACCTCATCCCCGAGCGGCCCCGGATTCTACGTTGGCGGGTCGTCCAACCGATCCAGTCGGTCATCAAGTATCACCAACTTGGACCTGCTCTACTCTCTCCATACGACACTCCTCACGCGGGTCACCCCACAGGAGTGGGAGGCGCTCGGCCACGGCAGCCGGGCCCAGCGCAAGGTCACCCGCGCATACGAAAAGCGATGCACCAAGATGGGTGGCGGATGGGAGGGCGGCGTCCGTCGTCTGGACTGGTTGCATGGCAAAACGAGGCTGATAGGCATCGAAGTGGAGAAGCACAGCAACGGCCATAGCACGGGCAAACTCGTCTTTGGGAAAGCTTGATCGCAAACGCTTCCGCTTTGCACGCATACACTCCTTTCACGCTCGCATATTCTTGTTTGTTGAATTTTGGTATCATTGGACAGGGCGGACTTACCTAGGACAAAACCCAGCGTCTGGCGCATGTGGATCGTCGGTGCTGTTCATGGTAGATATTGGGACACACGATTGTATAATTATCACGATGGTTCACTCTGTTATCACGTATGTACTCACGAACGGACTTTTATCTGTAATGAGTATTATGGACGATTCGATCCACCAGGAACCCAATTACAGTAAGTACTGCGAACTCTAGAGGGAACTTAGCCGTTCGATCCCGACACAGACCGTAAGTATAGATACCTCGTCTGCAGGGATCTCGTCTTCAACTTCAAGGTGAGTAACTGTCCTTGACTTCCTGTGTCGTCTGTTCTCACCTGTGCACTTATTGGTTAAATCGCCTTCCGACAAGTCGGTTACCGCGAGGTCACTTTGTTCAAGAATATCACCTCCCCAAAACGTCAACTTGGTTATGTACATTGCGCACTCACTGTCCAGATCCAGAGCCTTGCGCCCGGAAATTTTCATATGGTAGATGCGCAAAGTAAACTTATCTTTGTGTCCAGGATCGCCGTTCAACATCAACGTTGCAATAACCCCCGTGATTCAGCGCTCAGCAGCGCGCGGCAGCGAGTCCCGCATGTGTCGCGTCGCATTGTCAATTGTAGTCATGGTCGTCAGGACCTAACTACCGACTGCGGGAGATAAGATCGAGGTTAGGATTCAGAACTACCTTTGCTAACGCCATAAGTCTTGTGGCGCTCGTACGTCCGAGCTGCAACTTTGAGACAAAGCACGACAGTACGAGGATCTCTGTGTCCGCCGCCTGATGGTGCATCCCCATCATTCGCCCGTCGTCTCCACCCGGCGCGCGCCTTGTCACACAAGATCTCTCTAGTAAATGCAGAAATCCGCCGGGGATATATTCATCGACAGATAATGTAATCGCACGAAGAAACCAGAAAACAACTTCAGAGGCTGCAACACTATAAATGGCAGGGTTCATAAGGACTACGAGCTGGTCCCTATCCGAACGCATTCTCTGACCAGTCTGTTGGAAGATGCGTGTCTCTATCAACCGTCGCGTAAAACTTCTCCAATGAAAGCTGTGACCAAGCTTTGGCTGCCCTTGGACCATTCAAGTCTTTCCAGCTCTTATAAGAGCGTCCCTCCGGCCCCATCCTCCGCATCTCGAATCCCATATCGTCCCTGATATCCTCAACCATCTCACCCTCTTCCTTGCTTTCATCACCAGCACGTGGTTGGCCTTGTGGTAGTGGATCCGGTCCTCCAACGGTAAACTGGCGCGTCTTCCACATCATAACTTTCTTTCGGAACATTTGGTTCATCGCTCCAAAGAGTACGATATGGGATCTTCCAGGTGCGTGTTCCTGTACGAGCATTACTTTGATCCAGTAATAATGGAGCGCCAATGTCTTTCCGGGTGTATATTCGTTGAACCATCCGACAACGACAGCGAAAGTAAGCGGGGACGTCGGTGGCGACTCCACCACCTTCCACACACTTCCGTCCACGGCCTTGACAAGTAGGTCCTAGTATGGGATTCGAGCTCAATATTTTGTTTCTATGGAACCCAGCATGCTTACCGCAAAACTACTCTCAGACTGTTGAAGCTCGGGAACAACGTACGCGTACCGGCTTGTGAACGTGAGGTAACCAGCATCGTCCATCGTCCCCGTCGGGATGGCACTCTGAAGCGCATCCGCGTTCGGAAATTCGCAGTCCATGAAATCTGCCATCTCTTGAAGTCCAACTTTGGTGCGAACAAGCGCCTTTTCTGCAAGGCCGGTGCGAGGGAAGATAGGAAAGGTAGCGAGGTATCGGCATGGTGGCAAGCGGAAAGATATCCCCAACCAGCTTGCACTCTTTCCGTTTTCGAGTACCTTCCGTGCCAGCGCTATTGTGGCTCCTACGCGATCATGCTTTGCGAAAGCCTTAACTGGAAGGGTCACGCCGAACAGACCCATGATGCTAAAAACCATGTCGACGGGGTAATATGTGTTCCGCATCATGGCACACTGCCAGATGGCGTGTTCCCGAACGTCCTGTTCCACGCCAATCACATTATCCATCGCGGCGGCCAACGATAGCAGGTTCGGAGACAGTTGACCAAATATCTTCGTTTGCATCGTAAACAGTGGTCGAACGTTTGGATCATCCCCGGGAAATTCGCGAAAGAAGAACATGAACCCTACTACGCATGCATCGACAATATCCTTGGCAGTAGCGATGGCGAGGTGTCCCGGGACAACTTCTTTCACGGTGCTTGATCTACCATAACCCGAGCTAGCAACGATGAAGCCTGCATAGAACGTCACACGTCAATAAATGCGTGTGTTCGACCATTCAGGACTCCTTGCCTGGGCCGAGGGTCCACCGAAACATGACCACGGTACGCTTCGCAGCTAACGTTTCCTGCAGGGTCCATCCACGATGGATCCATCCCGTCTCTTCATCGAGGCGCGGGATGTACTGCAAACCTGCGGGGAGGATGATGCAGAGAGCGCAACGGGTGTACAACTCGTACATGTGTTCGATCTGCCAGGCTTTGTCGTGGTCATCCGACTGCATGATACACAGCAGATCGAGCCACAAATGATTGACGCCTTCCTTTTCCGCGACGAGGCATGTTTGATGGAGGACCTCAATGCTGACGGGATTGGCACCGAAGCCGCCCGCCACCTTAAAGGTGGGAACTGCCTCGAGCTCAGCAGGTTTTCCGCGCCAAATGTACGAAGCGGTTGCGTATGGGGTGTCAAACAGATGCGGATTCTCTACGATTTGCAGTCGCTTGCGTTGTGTGAGTTGATTACAATCGATGAAGCGAAAGAAGTAGCGGGAGGCGGTGGTGCTGATGTCGATCGGTTGGTCTCTTTGGCCAATCCAATTGACAGGAAGGTTCAGGATGACCCTTGGCTCAGGAGTGGTGGATATCTTATCAATCGATCCTGCTCGCTTCCCGTCGTCAACCGACGCCTGGTTGGTATCGCTGGCAGTAGATTGCACGGCGGATGTCAAGTAAGGAACCACTGCAACTTGACGAACGTCCCTCCTGGATCCAGAGCGTCGGGAAAACGTCAATAATCAACCAGTAGTGACACCTGCCTCGCGATCTTCTCTGCATCGTCGGTTGGCAACTCTTCTGGTTGCCTTCTGGGAACGGCGATCAACGGTAGAACACAGGTAGGATGGATGGCATATCAGCTTACGGCTCGGTCACCACGTTGGACATTCTACTTGCTCCAGACAACGGATGTGCGATCGGTGGTTTTCAATAATGGATTCTGTACCAAAGACTTGCGTCGTGGTAAAGGGTTAAGGGAACTTATGCTCGGGCGTGGGCAGTGGCGCAAAACCGTATTGGCTTCAAAACGACCTTAATGGATGCCTCCAACTCGGGCGCGTAGGGACTGTAAAGAAGAAAGCCACTCTGGCGCCCAAGATCGCTGAAAACGGTAGACTCCGCCATCGCTTCCCAAGTTTAAAGTACGATTCATAGAGATCACTCTTGTTCTTCGACTGCCGGTTGTTGTTCCAAGACGGAGCTGCAACCGATGCTTTCTAGTTTGGTTGGATTAATTTTGAGGACAACATAAACCGCGGGGAGAGCAATGGTGCGGCGAATCAGCGAAGGAGACTGGTCAGTGAGTCGATCAACTTCTCGATACCATTTCAAAGCGCTTCAAATACACCGAACTGTGAGAGGATGCGACCTAAACAATGAGGTGAATACGGTCCAGTCGAGTTTCAATTCGGCGGGGCACTGATGATCAAGCTGACGAAGTGTTAGGATGTAGGAATCCGATGCAATGGTCTACGACATGACTTTGGTCAGACCATTTGTCTTGCAAACGGTGAAAATGGGGTGAGAAATACCTAGATGTGTCCTGAAGAACTCTGGGGGTTCTCGGAAGCTCCGGTCGGTCTTCTCATAGTATTCTAGGTCCGTTATTTGAAACTTGAGGCTTGGGGATATACCACACACCAATCTTTGGACGTCGTTGTGTACGCTAGTAGAGATATAGTGTATTGCATGAATGGTGTAATGTACACGCAAACGAACTGAGGATAAGGGCTACGAAGAGCCTGGGGAGGGACAGGAAGCGTCATTGGCAGAAGCGCGAGGCACTTTCTATCCCGGAACGGAAGCCAGTACTTGCCGGGTAGGGCGAGAGCTGCGCTCCCCGAGTGGTAGGAGTATCCGAAGACGCATGAAGCGCTCCCGATATACTCGGCGAGTAGAAGAAGGGTGCGACGAACGGTGGTTACCTATTCGGGGGTGGCACTGGTGCCAGCGGTCGTACCCGAGGGTGAGGGCAAGGGTGGGTAGGTCGACTGGTGAG
>JBBPKY010000042.1:0-65577 GCA_038089495.1 Xerocomellus dryophilus
GCCAAGGTGGGGAAATCGGGCCGTTCCAGCATACTAAAGAGAGAAAAGAAATTCAAGATCAGCCACCCGCTCCATGTAAGGAAGACATGCAGGGAAGCCTCGTCGAGGGGGCGCGAGAAGTAAGGAATTGTTGATAATATAAACCGACAAGCGAAACGAAGAGCGAGCGAACAGGAAAATGAAAAACGTACTCGTCGACGCCCGTCTCCTTCGGTCTCGGGAGGCGTTTCTCGGCGAGAGTCCGCAACACGAGGTCTGCACGTGCTCCGCGCGGGTCGGTCGTGACGTTATCCATACGCTCTGCCACAGGTGAATCGCTCGTCGTGGAGGCCAAATCGCTGCTCGTCACGTCCATTGCGTCGGCAGCCCCTTGAGCCTGTCCATCCGTGGACATGGACATCTCGAGACGGCGACGGTCGACGTGCGTCCATGAACTATCGGTGTCCAGCGACAAAGAGGGGCGGATCTCACGGGGATGAGACTGCACATGTGCACGCGCCTGGGCGTGAGGCTGGGGCGGCGGTGCAAGCCTCGTGCGCGCACGGAGGTGCCCTTTGCCCATCGCACGGGAAGAGGCCAGTGCGTCACCAGACACGGACGGAGAGAGAGACACCGACGCATCGGTGCTATCGCCGGAGCGCGGTCGTCCATGCGCGACAGTACGTCCAGCATCCACCTCCCTGCCCGTCTCCGAACTCGCCTCCTTGTCCTTGTCCTCGTCCCCATCTTTACCCTTGCCCTGCTTCTTCTTCTTCTTCGTCTTCTTCTTCCCCTGGGTGTTTCCTTGCTTGGACGCCGTCCCGGCTGGAGAGGCCCCTTGAGAACCCACGTCCGCACTCGCACTCGCCCTCCCACCCGCACCGATACCCTCGAAATCCCCCGGTACGACGACCGCTGCTTCATCGTCATCGCCAACTCTACCTTTACCTTTACCTCCGCCTTCCTCGTCCCCACCCTCGTCCCCACCCTCACCCTCACCCGCGCCCACGCCCTTGCCCTTCCTCTTCCGCCTCCCCTTTCGTGTCGCGTTCGCAGCGCTCTTCACCTCGCCCTCCTTTCCCGCGCGCACATCGCCTGCACCGTCCGCACTCGTACTCGCGCCCGGACGCGCGGCACGGGCGTCCTCTGGGCCACCCAGCATCCGCCCCAGCCCGGCATAGTTGAAAGCATACACGGCGCCGAGAGACAACCCGGCGACGAACAAGCCCGTAACCGTCGCCGTCGCCGGCGAAGAATAAAAGTCGGCGTCGGTCGCCATGCGTGTGGGGGTATATTAGGTCGAAGATCCAAGGGTATGTCGTCCGTCGTTGGCTGGTGACACTTTCGGATCCCAACAAAAAAAAAGCGCTGTTCGATGCTCTGTGGTCCGTGGGATCCTTTTGTGTCGATGGACTGGCTGTGACGCGTAAACACACACATACAACGCGAAAACCGATCGTCAATAAATTACTCTTATCTTATCCAAAGCGTATGTCACTGTATATAACACTCGGAGCACATCATGACTACCCAAAAAAAGAAGAAATATAGTGCAGAAAGAAAGAAAATAACAAGGGTAAGCCATTAGCAGACTTCGTTCAAAAGTACTTTGAGATAGCGTACTGTAGTAATGGGAGGGCGAAAGGGAATGGTGTCGCTATAAATACCGCTCTCCGGCCGTGCGTGAGATGGTTGAAGTGTACACAAGGAAAAAAAGGAAAAAAGATCGTCGATGTAGGTCAATGTGACGATGACAATGGATACGATTATGGGCCATGGATGTGTGAATAGGACGTTAGAGCGTGGAGGAGGGTGTAAATCCAGAAGAAAGCAAGTCGTGAGCTCCAGCCAAGTAGGAACACGTCAGACCTCGGAATGTGTCGAAAGCCGCATGCTGTCCGACATGAGCTCCGCCGCGCCGTTGATATGCAGCGTCCCACCCGCCTTGTCGCTCCGCTCCAACAAGTCGTTCCAAATGTCTGCCTTTTCCCGCTCGCTCAACGGGGGTCGGCGCGGCGCGTTGAGTTCGCGGAACGTGGGCTGCGTTCGGTTGTGTGGAGACGCAGCTTGGTCTCGGTCTCGTCCATGTGATCGTCCGGATTCGGGGGATTCGACTCGTGCGGTCATGTCGCTCTGTGCACTCGGCATTCGGTCTATTTGTCGTGCCCCCCCAATCCCAATCCCAATACCAATCACGGCACCACCATCCACTTGCTTGACCATCATCGAATGCGAAGGCGAACTCGCCACACTCCCACACCCTCCACGTCTCGAGGCCTTTGGTGGTTTCGGCGGCGGCGATAGCGACACGGTCCCATCTGCCATCCGCGACTGTCCAAGTACGGACCCCGGACTTTGATACGACGCACGCGCACTGCCAGAAGCAGACGCGGACATAGAAGGAGGTCTGGAAGGAGCAGGCGAAGGTGATTCCACAGAACACGTCTGACGACATGGCGGAGGCAATAGGACATGGTCACTCTCGGTATCCTCCACCGGCCTCAGACCGGTGGGAACAGACGTGGACCGACGGGGAGTCCGCTGCAATGATGACGTGCATGGCTCACCATGGTCGTCACCTAAACGTAGCTGTTCGAGTGGTGTGATGATGTGTCGATCGAGTATGGGCTCCGGTATGCGGGCTATCACAACAGCCTCGCCATAAGAGGACACCGAGGAGCGAGTCGAACGGGCCTTCTGAAAGAACTGCGCAGAGGCGACGTCGGATGAGTTGGGCGAGGAGGAGGAAGTTGCCACGCTTGGTCGGGCGACAGCGATGCTTTTCGGTGCTGTGGACGTCCGGGTATGGTCCTTGTCGGGTGAAGACGATGATGGTTGGTGGCGTGACAAAGGCTCGTTGTTGCGTTCGCCTTGAGTCGCCTTCTCCAGAAGCACCTTTGGAATAGCAGGCACGGGTGGAACGGCCTTGCCAGCTTGAGACCGATCCCGCAGAGCTCCTGTGCTAATCCGCCGCACCAGCCGCCACAATTTTGGACCTTCACTCCTGTCCCCCTTCTCAGACTCTAACCGTGCATGACTCGCCATCGGAGTTGCCCATGCCCCGTCCTCCGCATTCGGCACGCCATCCATGGATCGCCCAGTCGAATGTAGGCCCGTCTTTTCAACCCCCCACATCTCCTGGAGGCTAGGTCGCCCTTTCGAATGGGATCTATCATGCGAAGGCGATTCGTCTGTCACCACACCCCCTCCCACAATCTTTCGCCACCGACTTGAGAGCTTGCGCGTGATACTGCGACCACCCGGGTCGGACATTGACGGCTGGTGTGAAGACGTGGCCCGCGAAGTGATGATAATGCATTGATCCCCTTCGAGCTTGTTCCACTGATCATTGAAACCGCCCGCTTGCCCGCGACGCCCAGACGACGAACCAAAGCCGGTGTGATAAGGGGTTGGCGAGTGCTCCGGGTGATCTCGATCGTATCCACCATCGTGGGACGCACTCGAGCTCATTCGGTCATCGATCGATAGTTTGGGAGGGCTAGGCGTGTCGCAACGATGGAGTTCCTGTTGTTTATAGGCCTCAACAACGGCACCGGCCGGGGTCAGCGGGAAAGGTACTCCGCCTTGACGGGACATGCTCTCTTTGGGTGGTAGACGAAGACGGTTGGCATCGCCCTCATTTGGACGTGAAGGACTACTCATATCCCTTTCGCGTCCTTTGAAGAGCTTGGCAGAGCCGCTCGGACGGCGTCTGAGCACGTTGCGTGTTTTAGGTTCCCTCCCACGAGCTGGGGGTACGTTTCGGATCGATACATCGACACACTCTTGACTCGTGGGCAAGCCACTGCCCATTCTGGGATTATAGATTTTGGCCGTTGCTTCGCTGGCATATCGACGGTGTGCATCTATGGATGTATTAGAACCCGGGCCAGGTCTGTGCATAGCAAAGGCAACGCTACCCGAGATCTCCAGATCGGGTGGACGTGATTTCCGGGGCGCCATGGACCATTTGCCAGCCGCGGCAGTATGAAACGAACTAGACGACGCTTCGCTATCAGGGGTGACTGTGGCTGAATTGAAGGAGAGGCGGGAAGGCGATGGGAGGGCATGTCTAGAGAAAAGGTTTTTTATGCTCCCGGCGAGTCGTGAGTGGGATCGCGTGTGGTGGTCAGCGTGACTGCTGTCAGCGCAACCGTCGGCTGCGAGAACGAGCGGAGAATGGGGAGCTGTCAAAGGACGATGTGAGAAGTGACCGGAAGGATGTTGGCAAGGAATTGGTGCTGTCGACGCATGAGGGTCTGATTCGGTCGTAGATCTGGACCACGGGGAGACAGGATGGGAAGAGCGAGAGGACGCTGATCCATGTATGGGAGAATACGCAGAAGAAGACCCGGGCATCAATATGCCGAACTCGGACCGATATTTTGAGTCTGCGCTGGGTCCCGATTCGGACGTTGCGGATGAAGGCGATCCGGGAAAGAGGCTGGTGTGGCCGGTGGAGGGCGAGGTCATGGGCGTGGACTGGGTACTTGTTGTGAGAGAGGCGTATGTGGGTGCTGGAGGGGTCGGTAGATCATCGTGATGGGAGTTTGTGGTCGCCAGCGACTGGGAAGACATACTGAGATCACGGGCACAAAGACGCTGGAACCCTCTGCGGGGTCTGTCTTTGGTGGAGGACTGGTCGTCTGTGGAACATGATGCACTGCGCTGGCGGGGACTCGGTGGTCGTGCGGGGAACATGATCTGAGAGAATGATGTGAGTACAGGGGTGCGGGGTGCGGGGGGAGGTTCAGACGAACCATTGGAAGAATGATGTTGGAATGTGCAGCCTAGAAACGGACGACCAACAATAGCCTGGATAGAGGGTGATTAACTTGATCGAACGGGCACGGAGGAAGTGCGGGGACATACATAATACTCGCAAGGGTAATACTTGATGGACGATCTACAGATGAAAAAAAAGAAAAGCGGAAAAAGGCAGGGCAGTTACTGGTTCTTGAATGGTTACTCGCGCCCAAAACGGGGGCAAACAGAGTACGTATTGCGCGCCGGAGCCAAAATAGAGTTACTTCCGGAGGGGTCAGAGAGTTAGGGCCTGCCCAACTTGGCGTGTGATCGGGATCACAAGGGAAGTAGCAAACAATGAGCGACCTGAAAAAACGAGCGGGGGGTGTTGAGAGATATGCTGGAGATCAAAGTCTCAGCGGACACGTGGTCGGACGAACCTCTGCATGCGCTGACTCGAGAGCGCAGAATTTAAAGAGTCGCAGATAAAATAAAGGCGCGAAGGCAATTAATTCTGAAACGGCGAGGTCTAGGCTGGTTGCCATCGCCCTTCTATCTCCATCGCGCGTTCCCAGCCGCACAGGTCATTATGAGGCTGCGCTCTCCCCGTTATCTTCTCTCCCCATCCTCCGCCCGTCATGTTTCCGACAGACGTCTCTCCTAATCACCCCCTCGAACAGCAGCCGACGATTGGATTGATCGGCATGGGTGCCATGGGCACCATGTACGCTAAACATCTCTCCGACGCCGGCTGGAAAAAGTAAGTTCCCTCTTCCCATCCTCCTTGCCAAGCCAACACCCTCCAAAGAATCAGCGTCTGTGATCTCCCCGAGAAATTCGAGTCGTTGGAACGCACGTACAAAGGTACCTCCATCATCTCGGTCAGGTCACGTTCTCACGATCCCTCTTCTTAGACGTCCCCGGAATCACTGTGCACAGAGATGGCCACGGTGTGTCTCGGATCTCGGACTTTATCATGTACTCCGTGGAAGCAGAGTATATCGATCGCGTGGTACAACAATATGGCCCCTGTAAGTGCACCCACCATCCGCCGACCCACCTTTCATGGGAATCATCATCGCTTTAGCAACAAAAATTGGTGCCATTGTCGCTGGCCAGACTTCCGTCAAGGCACCGGAAAAAGCTGCCTTCGAATCCCATCTCCCGACGGATGTTCACATTGTCTCGATACACTCCCTCCACGGACCTGCCGTTTCCCCAATCGGACAGCCATTGGTGCGCCCTTGGTTACCGCGCCGGTCGCCCCTTTCATTTACCCCGATCCACTAATTCCGTCGTCTTCTAGGTCATTATCCAGCACCGTGCCCCAGACGAAAGCGTCAGGCTCGTCGAGACCATATTCAGGTGCTTTAAATCACGCTATGTCTACCTCACTTACGAGGATCACGACCTCGTCACCGCCAATGTTCAAGCGGTCACTCACGCTGCTTTCCTCACGTACATCTCTTTCTTTCCTTCGCGACAGACACATGTTCATGTCTTCCTCACAGTATGGGTACAGCATGGGCTACCCGGCGCTCGTACCCCTGGGAGCAAGGCCAGTACGTCGGAGGTATAGAAACCGTCAAGGTGAACATCATGCTTCGGATATACTCCAACAAGTGGCACGTCTACGCTGGCCTCGCTATCCTAAACCCCTCGGCCAAGATCCAAATCGACACCTTCGCCTCTAGCGCCACCGACCTATTCAAACTCATGCTCGTCGGGAACCATGCTGGTCTCCGGCAGCGCGTCTACGCCGCCCGCGAGAAAGTTTTTGGGATCAAAGAAACCGAGGAAGGTGGTTCGACCACCGTCTTCCTTACCGAGGACGTCCTGGACCAGTTCACTATCGGAGGGAGCCCCAAGCGCGACACATTCCCGCCCACGGGCGCCACCGCACCGCAAACCAATTCCCATCTCGCACTCCTCGCGATGGTGGATTGTTGGGCCCGTCTCTCGATCCAGCCGTTTGACCACCTCGCGCTCGCGGCGACGCCCGTGTTCCGGATGTGGATCGGTGTGGCAGAGTACCTCTTTCGTTCGGTGTCGCGTTTGGACACGGCAATCTATTCCGCGCTGCACGATGTGACGCATCGATCGGACGATTTGGAGTTTGTCGTCGCCGCGCGGGGATGGAGTCAGTGTGTCGCGTTTGGCAACTTTGAGTTGTACAAGGACAGGTTTACGCGAACGGCTGCGTTCTTTGAACCAAGGTTCGAGGAGGCGAACAAGATTGGTGGAGCGATGATCAAGGCGATCGCTGAGAGCAATGGCACGACAAAGTAGCCCGTTCTCGTGTACTTACTATGACATGGGTACCGAATAACATAGCCATAATGATCACGTGACAGGGTGAACCGCCGAGCTGTCAAACTTTTTGTCGATGCCATGCCTCTGTCCAGGTCCTCCTCCATTGTCCCATCCTCCTCGACAACGCACCCGTTTCGAAATGCGACCGGTCTTCTAGTCGTCATCCCAGACAAGATCGACGTCGAGGAGGAATCCCGCTTTTACGACGACCTCTGCGACGTGCGTATGTGCCGAATGCTTCGCGGAAGACTGAACCTGACAGGCACCCTGGACTGCAGGAACCGGACGGTCGGGTATCACGCGCATCGATTCATCGCTCCCAGGGCCCTCCGTCTGTCTTTTCGCACGACATATGGCTCGACGATAACTCGGGCGAGAGCCGTGCGTTTGCGAGGGACGTGCGGATCGGCGGCTGGACCAACGTCGGCGACGAGCTCGGCGGCGCATACGTCGGTACGTCTTCCCTTGCTCGACCGGTTCGTCATCGCGATTGAACCCCCGTGGACGTGGCGCAGTGTACGACTGTGTCATACGAACGAAGGAGGTCGGTTCCCCCACGCACCCTCGTCGTTCGTTCCACCCAAACCAACCTTGCAGAGCACGACGATACACGCACACAAGCGCTACAGCGCCTTTGTCGAACTCTACCAAGCGCTCCGGCAGAGTCTACCCGTGCGTCCCGTCCCGTCTTTTACTCTCTTGTATTCACATCGCGAACGTCCATTAGCACCACCTACAACACTTTGTCCCCGCGCTCCCCCCGAAATCGCCCTTGTCGCGCTACCGACCTGCGTTTCTCGACCACCGACGGCGACAGCTGCAGTATTGGCTTTCTGCGGTGTTGTTGCATCCCGAGATTGGGGCGTGTCAGGCGGTGAGGTGGTGGGTCATGGATTGACCTTTTTTAACGTTGGACTCGGACGTCGAACGCGTGGACGCTTTTTTTTATTACTTTTTTATGGTGTCGAGCGGAGGTCGTTATGGACGTGGTTTGATTCGTGTTCCTTTATCGTACAGTACTGTAGTAAGGGACTCCATGGCTCAACGAACTTGATCAGTGACTTCACGTTGGAGCGATCTACGATGACGCTGGACGATCTCGATCCTGAACCGCCCCGGAGCGCCCCGCGAACGGTTCGTTTCAGGTTTGCACCCGGGTTGTAGCCTGTGAAATCCGAGTTGCAGGGACTAGGCTTGCAATCGCATCATGGTCGTAAATCAATCGGTCCCTGAAAAGAGAGACAGAGGCAATGATTCGACCAGACCTGGAGATGGGAAGCGTATCACGGATCCTGTCAACGCGCATAATACAGCGCGTTCGACGGATCGATCTCATGTCCAAATGGCATGCTTGACGTCTGGCGGGTCCGAGTCGATCGTCACCTCCCTGGAAACAAAGGGGGGGCGAACTCGTAAGGCACAATTGACCCGATCATACTTTGGGGCGCCATGCTATTGTTGTTGTCAGCCCGCCGCGTGCCGCATCTGTCCAAACGTGAAGGGCAGACGGATCGACCGACATGTCCGGGCGTCATGTATGACAGACTAAATGAAATCGGTCTTGGGACGCTTTCGCCGAGACGCCCCTGACGTCGTTGCTATCCCCGTTTGAATCCCAATGATCAAGCTGTAGATTCGAATGACTCAGCTTCCGCGACGATGGTGAAACAAGTCTAGAGCCGAGGTGATGGCGTCATCGACCCCCGGCCGCCGAGCTCCGAAGTCGCCCTGCCCCGCCCGCGAAAAAGACATGTTTGGAGCGGTAACCGTTTGGTCGCGAGAAGCAAGTGTACGTGTGGCGCGGTGCCCTCCGGACGAGTCCGCGTCGTCAACGTCGGCATATGGTCACTGAAGGCTACTGTCGCACTTGACGTTCCAACGCGAGTCGTGCTTTGAATGGTGCCTCGAACAGCATGTTCGAGCACGAACGTTTGACCGATCGCCGATCAATTTCAAGGGTCGGACCCTACATTGCGAGTGCCACGTCCCTTGTTTCACTGCGACATTGCGTCATTTCGGCCCTTACCCTTCCACCGATCTACCTTGAGCAGTTGCGAACAAGTCAACTTGTTACTGTAAGCGCGCAGTCAGATCCTAACCCTGTGCAACTTCAACGGAACCTTTTCTCACTAGACGAATGGCAATGCGGCTGCCGACCCCGCAATAAAAAGGCCCCCGGGGAACCCCTAGGTACGGTAGATCCCGATCTGTGTGAAACAAAACGCCGACCAACTTCGTCAGCGTTACTGAAACAGGCGGCCGCCGGCACCGGGGGGTAAGCACGTCGATATTGGTTCCGTTGTGAGAAGTCGCAGTGTAGAGGATTGGGAAGAATTTGAGTGGGCAAGCTCTTGGATACCTGCGACTGCGGCTACGGCGCTTGACCGGCGAACAGGTCACCTTTGAGGTGGATCTTTCGAACTGTACCGAGGTCAAACGGGAGGTCGATAGAGACGCGACTCGGGGATTCCGTAGCATGCTACACCGATCTCTGCGACTTGCACCGCCAGAAGGGAAAGCCGCTGCAACGCCATGACGACGTCGGAATTCACCCGTGGATGCACTTTATAGAGGTTGTCAATGATGGGACCCGCCTGAGAAATGGAACAAAGTATGTGTTACCTGCGATCGGAAGTGGTGCACGGCAGACGGTCCTGGTGGATCGGGTGGTCGACATAAGCGGACGCCACGAGGTGAATGCAAGAAAGGACACGAAATGCACCAGTTTTTGGTCAGGTGAGAATGCCAAGGCCACCATCCATGGCGAGAGCTGTATTATCACGAGGTCCCGTCGGCCCAGAGTTCGTATTGTTGCTGAGGTGTGTGTGTATGGCAGTGACCACGTTTTGGCATGGATCGCATGGTCACAGGAAAAAGAACATATCCTTAGATAACGGCCCTCCGAGAAACCCCCCTTGAAACCCTTCGCGGGAAGTTAATTGACCTGTCGACATGCCGTGGAAAACGAAGCAGCACCTTTGAGATGTCGACACTGGTTTGTTTGTCGCTCGTACACAGGGATACGGGATATTGCAACTGAACCTGCCTCTAGCTTTGCTTCTGACCCAAAGTGGACGACTCACGCATCAACATGGAAACGCGGTCTATCAATCACCCGTGTAATATGTATATCGATGGATCCGAGGAGCATTTAAGTGGTGTGTATATTGCGCCTCAGCCATCGCGGTAGTAACCATCAGGGGTGGCTCATTCGAAGATGGAATAGCTGTTCATTCATGACCGTGACAAGCGCTGTCGCCCATTGATCGGACACGGGTGCAGTGGCGCAGAAAAATCTGTTGGGTCGAGATAAGCGATAAGTTTGGAACGTTCAATGCACTGCACTCAATGGGACACAACGCGCATTGGCGATGCTCGTGCATCGCGCGACGTCCATTCAATAGGCGAGTGCGTGAGTCGAGTGATCAATCTTGCATGTGTTATCTTTCAAACCTTGAAGCTGTGAAGAGGGACGCGCTAGTTTGTGCTAGCATCACCAGAGCAGCCGAAAGGAACGGCAATCCAACATTTGTTTCGCAGCTAAGCGAACCCTCTGTAAGCACAGGTTCCTTACCAGGAAAGGGCCTTTCTCTTTGCCAGCGTGATGAGTAGATGAAACCCCTGAGGATGATGATACACGCTACCTAGGTTCCATGTGCGAGACCTGCATAAAATTACATGACGGTGATCGGAAAACAATCGGGCTCTGGCCGACAACGGCGGAAGTCATCAACCGTATCCGCAAGTCGAGTTCGCACCTGACCTTGATGGAAGACTGTTTGCTATCGTTACCCATGAACGTTTGGGCGTTGTCGGCATGGCGCGTTGCTAATGTCGCGGATTCCACGAGGATCGTTAAATTTAACCACGTCAGGGCCACCGAGGAGAAGATCAATTACGACGTGTTCCAATGGATGAATACAAGTCGAATTCTTGAATCCCGAACTTTGAATGCGTATTACTATGGGTATAACTCCGACTTCGAGGGCGCGGTAAGAGTGCACAGCCTTGCTTACATAAATACATAACAACTCAAGTAGCAACCATGCCAGTGGAAGTGGCGAAGCTGAAGAGCGACGACCCGTGAACTAACATTTCGAAAAGATCGTGAAATATAGTAACTGATTCCAATTTGGATGGCGCTCGAGAGCCAGCCTGAGAGTCCGCCAGACAGGCAAGTTCTTCCTCCAACTTCCTTGTCGCGACCCACTACTGGCAACCATCCTAAATCATCTGCGCGATTCCGGCGCGCTCGCAGCATCTCTCGGCGCGATCCAGATCAGCTGTTATAATGCTTGACCAGTACGTCCGTATTGTCAATGACTCACATTCTTTGCGGCAGGCTCTTTCATCGCATTCAAGCGATATTATATACTAGATCGGAGACGATTATCTTCGGTATGGAACTTGCAGTATGCCAGAATCCGGATATAAACAAGGGGAATTAAACCGATGACAGTTATACTGTAGTCGGAACACAACGATATCTGCCCACGAGGCACCGTCTTGTCGGAGGCACACTCAAACGTGCGCAATGAGGCACTTTTGTTAGGGGATTGAAGAAAAGTGGATCAATGCGTTTGGAGTCGACTTGTTACAGGCTGCACCAGTGCAATACCGCCGTCGAGGCTGGAGGTCCTGCCAGTGGCTTCGACGTATGTCAAGTACATGGATCTCGCAACGTCATTGCCATTGGTTGGAACGAACTGGTGTCCACCTATGCTTCGCTTCCGCCGATCGATGATCGGAATGTGGATTGGGCCCGCCGTGTATATCTCTCTTGTTAACTACTCGCAGGTGTCAAGTGGGTTCGAGTTTCTCTACGAGTTCTTCAAATAGTACTAACGAACTTGCGACCGCCCCATGTATATCCTTCCTTGCGCAGGGAAGATCCCTGCTTCGCGTTGGTAGGTCCGAGCACACCCAACCTGGATAGTGAATCATTGGTCGTGTGTTTTTGCAGGACGCTCTTATCATTGAATGTCGACAATATTCTTTCTTCTCTGCACTATTCATGACGAAGGTATTAATTATTAGCTCCACTACACACTATACATGCTCTGGGACGACATTATACGTTCGCGCAGTGCAACGCACCGGAGGCGGAGATTATGAACTACACTAGGTATGAGCTAGGACGAATGAGCGGAATGTACAATATGGAAATCTGTCCATAAATGAACGTCATCAAACATGAGCGTCGTGCGCACAACTCGGCGAGGGAGACAGTGTCTGGAGTGATATGTCCTGCCACGAGTCCTGCTCTTGAGGAACCCCCGTTCGGAATACGATCTCGTGTTGTGTGAACACCGTTTTCACGGAATCAGCACTTGGAATGTAGTATCGACCAGTTAGCCCGATTTGTACGACGATCAAGAGAGGTGTCAAAGCCTGCCAAGACGAAGTGACTCGGTGCGCAAAAGAAAGGCATGACGAGTGGACACATACAGCCATTTGAGAAGCGACGTCGAGCCCGCCTACCAAGGAAGGGGAATTGGATGCGTAGAGCCCAAGCATAACGATATTGACAGCCGCAGATAAGGCGCCGGATTCGATGACAACGCATATCAAGGGCGCGTTTCGATTGCCCGGGGTGACCGTCAAAGAAGCCACGCGTCGACCCATCCACCAAAGGCGCCCCACGATCGCTACCGTGACGGACACATTGAGAGTCATATCAAGTATCCATGCCGATGCAATGAGGTCGGGCGCGGCTGAACCATACAAGCCGACGTTCGGGAGTGCAGCCACGGCCGTCGTTGAATAAGCGGTAGCTAACAAGATGTCAGCGAGCATGTCAAGCACAATGAACAGTGCACGCACCCACGCAACCAAATGCTAAAATGATCTGAGACAGGCTCAGTGAAGTATTTTACCAGACGATCGTGATGATTGGTTACCTACAGGCAATACGACTACCCTCCAATCGCACATGAAAACTACATAAAGTCGCCAGATCTCATTGACAACAAATATGCATTTCAGTACACACATCATTGCGGCCATCTTGAACGTACTCGAATAAAGCCTTGGGAAAGCCACTTTATTGTTCCCTTGAGCATAACTTTGGTATACCGGTATACAAGGGGTGCGTACCAGAGTGTCATAGAGAAAGGTCTTGAGCACGGGTAGAGTGGTGGTATACTCGAGCCAATATATCGTAGAGTAGTCCGGTACATCGTCTGGCGCATAGACAAACGCATCGAGCAATTGTTGTAGAGATGCCCCTACGTGAATAGTGCAGAGAAGGAAAAGTATCGTGCACGTCACTAAGAGTACCCTATCAACCATACATGATCAGTGGTGTTAGTCATTGGGGCGATGTTGAACTTACCAGCGCAGAGTAGGGACCTTCCCTCCACGCAAGAGAATGAACATGCACAATCCGTACATGACGCAACTTACAAGTTTATTCAATTCATTAATACTCCTTGAAGGACTCATTGCAGCCACTCGGACTTACTTGACACCTCCAGGAATGCGAGTATCAGTGGGAGATCGCAGAAAAGACAACACAAGACATACCGTACAACACAGTCTCAACCCATATCCAGATCATGAATATTTTGGTCATGGGAGGAAGGTCAGCATCACTGGTCGCCATCTTGTCCCGAGTAATGGGACGGACATGACTAGATGCAGCTATTTAACCAATTGGACATCATGCCTTGGCGGTGGCGCGCTGGACTACTCCTCCGAGCATCCGATGGGAAACCTCAAAAATAACGTACTCATTCCACCACACTTTTGACAAATTTTGAGTCTCTCATTGGCCAAAATGACTGTAAGCGACTCCAAACAGGGTAGGCGAACGCCAAGCGAGCTTGCTTACAGTTGTAGGAGTTGCTTCAAGAAGCGGCTCAGAGGCTCACTTTGTAGTTACGGAAGCGTTGACCTGCTACTACACTTTTCAAGTTTTTCGGTCGCCACTGGTACATCCCGGTACCGGGTGCGCTCGTATATACAGTCGGCTCCCTCTTAACACATACCGCTCGAGATAGGTTTAGAAGTATGTGTTATCAAGGAGTATGGGTTATCAGAGAAGCCATAGGGCAGTTTGGGTTATCGGAAATCCTATGGGTTATGTAAGGCATATGTTGTGAGAGAGTCAACTGTATTGATTCCCGAGAAAGGAGAGTAGTGCTACACCCCCCTCCATTTGGCAAGGACTAGAGTAAATGGTGCTGTAATAGATACATGTTTTGGGGATCACTTAGGTGCTCGTGGATGCTGAATTAAATAATGTCGGAAAAAATACTTTGCCATTGCAATAAAAACGTATTACAATGGATTGAAATGTAATTGCAATGGTATTTCGACACTATTGCAACCAATTACAATATTATTATGATATTGTTTCAATAAAAAAGCTCTTATTTAGGCATCGTAATCGATTGAATGAGAAGTTAGAAATTTCCGACACTGAGCCGCTCAGTGCGTCAGAATTGCATCTGAAAAGACACTGTATAACGTTACCGCTTGAAGACACTTTCGTAGGCCATCTGAGAGCCGTGATTGGAGGACGGGTCGGCGAATAAGGGAATTAAGGGTCCTTCCAAAAAAGAAACGGCCGTAGCCCATCCCAAAGCTCGCTTCAGAAATCTGATGTTCTTTGAACCTTCAGTTATTTCGCAGATTCAGCTGGCCCACACGTGACCATGAAGGAGAAACAGGTCGGTCGGTCGTGCGCTTAACGGCAATGATTCGAGACCAACGAGTTATTACGAATTCGTCTTCTTCCACGAGAAGAGTGACGTGCCAGTGGATCCAGGAGGCGCTCAGCGGTCTATCGCTGCATCAATCCAGGCAACATGAACAAGGTACAAAGTATCCGAGTCCTCCCCCCCCACTCATGGCAAAGTATGTCATGATGCATAGAAAAATCCCAGATAGTGTACTGTATTCACAACCCAAACGTGAGCAAACTTGTTACGCTTTGCTCTATCGTGGATATTTTACCCTCACGCCCGAGAGCCTTGGTCCTTTCCATGAGACGCACGCCCTGGAGATACGGTGACTAATCGGATACTTTCTGCCACCCCTGACCGTTGGCCTCGACGTAACCTGGTTGGTTCTTTTCGTGGAACCACTTCAGCGACTGGAGGTGTGGTGCAAGGTAATTGAGAAGAATGGTGGTGTGAAGAGGGCCGTTAACGTTGGAATGGCCCACGTGGAGGCGAAGATACCTCGATCGCGCACAAAGTTTCCGCGGATTCCAGGGAGGCGTCTGGCACAAGTGCAATGTTCTGCAGACGCTTACAGTTTTGTGAGAGTCGCGATAGCTACCAAAGTGGGGTTTGGACCCGAAGAACCCGAAAATCGGGCCATGGAACGACACAGCCGCAGGGTCTCGGTGTTGGGACATGCTTCGACAATATAACACATGTCTCCATTGAAGAAGTGAGCTGACGCTGGAAGGTCTATTTCGAGGCGGACGAGGCGGATAAGGGCGGGGAGAGAAGAGAGATAGCGGTTGCACCGATCCGCAGAGACAGGCTAAACCGAACACCGAGAGGTCTTCCCAGTCAGCCGTGTCAGGGGTCCTCATTGGCGAGCTCAAGACTGGTGAGCTCGGCGCTCGTCATGTGCTCCAAGAACACAGCAATATTTGCAACTTCACCAGGCAGTTGAAGGCTCCGAAGATCTGTGAACACGCCACCCGAGTGCAGGTTGCCTGTGACGCGAGGTAACGGCTCCTTGATCTCCGTGAGGTCCATCGCATCACTAGAGAAGTTGCCGCGCCACGATGTCATCGAAGAAGCCTTCCACAGCGACGATTGATCTTCCGATAGATACAGTCCGACGCGTGATAGAGCAGGCAAAGAAACGGCCCTACTGTCTACCTTGCGGCGACGAAGCATCAGGTGCAACCAAAGCTAGCTTTTCAAGTGTGTTCTGCGAGCACCGTGAGAGTTTCAGAAAGGCTAGTGGGGGAGGTGAACTAGAACGCCGTCAGCTGGGCGTGGCTGCAGCCATTGACGAGATTAAGCGCCAAACTGCGGAAGCCTAGTGCCAGCTTGTTCTGTAACTCGGAGCTCTAGAAAGTATGGAGCATTCGAAGGCGTTTTGGTGCGCTCACAGCGCATTTTGAAGCGACGAGGGGCTACGGTAGCGTGCAGGTTTTGTCGAAGGCATATCGAGTGCTCGCAGAGCGTTTGCGACACGCAGGTGGTGACGAAGTGCCATAGGTGTATCAGGGACGGGGATGGTGGCGTCCTTCTCTTCTCGAGACTGCCATGGTCTTGTCGTAGATGCATGCGCAGCGTCACGGAGCCAGAGAAACTGGGACAATGAGTATCGGTGTCGTGCCCTCCTTCTCGCACAAATACTACCCACCATTTAACATGCAATTGTAGTGACTCGGGATCGTCCAGTAGGCCGATCACGATGCTTCTCGCAAACGCCGTCTGGTCCACATCGTACGCCAGCGTCGCTTTCGGCTGAAAATGGCAATGCGCCGCCCTGTAGGGGAGAGGGTTCAAGATCAGCAAAAGAAGGCAAGGAACACGATGACTGGCGACTCACCTTCCAAAGTCAGTCAGTCGCAGTGCTCAGTAGCGTGAACCGCATCTCCCGACCGACAAAGGATATCACTCACCATTACTGAATGCGGTCCGTATGCAAAGCACGCGCCCTGTTTTTCCATCAACTGCGTCACTTCCTGAAGATAGTAAGCAAAAAATCACAGGCACCACTGATTGCAACATGCGACATGGGACGCTCGCATTGTGACGAACAATGATGACGAGGATGTCGCTGCCTTGTTTGAGTGAGATGACCGGACCGTATTCTTCGATCAATAATTGAATTAAGCATGGTGGACTGGCGCGGTCAGACCAGAGGTCAGTCTATGTACATCCATTAAGGTGATCTAGGTACAATGCACTACCGCGCAGAACGCACCGATGCATCAAGAGGTCCGGCGAGCTCGACACAGAAGCCCGCAGAGGGCAGTAATGCGCGGTCATCAAGCACAGCTGCAAATTCTTGCACTCGAACCGCACCCCCCGAGCCAAAGGCCTGGATAGCTGCTAGGAGTTGATTGTCTGTGATCTGCGTGAGCCAGAGGCAAACCACCAACCTGTGGCTACGAATCATCAGAGGTCATGTCCAGCGCATACGAATGGTGATATACTGACCATCTTCTTCCCGAATAATTGCTCCCGACTTCAAACCCAGCGATGTAGACATCACTCAGTCGATGTTGCCACAACCCATCTCCAGTCGCCAAGCTCAGCTCTACTTGCCCACTTCCACTTCCCATTGCTATAATTGGCAAACATTCAGTTGACGTCGCCTTCGCTCCCACTCCCGCCTTCCCCGACAAGTGAACCAGATCGGGTAATGATGCGTCCCATACTGAGAGTACCCTTCGTCACGGTCCCTGCGTCAGCCTTGGCGACGTGCCCGCTCTACCCAACTCCCGAGCTCAAACACGCCGTATGCGGGGTGCCCGGAGAGCTGGGTAGGGGAAGACACACAGGAACGGGCCGTAGTGAGAGGTACGCGGGTGGGCGAAAGAGTGAGCGGTATATGCGGGTGCCTGTCCGCGGTGTCAGTGTTCGGCCTGTGCAACACGATCAGAATCAGAACCACATGCACGCCAGTGCCAATGGGCCTGTCACGACAACAAAACTGGGATGGTGGTGACTGATAAGTGGTTTCTTTGACCCTCGTAGTGTCGGGGCGTCTCCGCTTGGGGTAATCATTGGTATAGGCTTGTAAAGCATCACAAAAAATGCAAGATTCCCTGATACTGGGTTTCCGTGAGAAGAGTTCGCCGCCACTGATTGCTTATGTCACGAGCTATCATGACCCGCCGGTAGGGGTGTGACGCCGTCTTCCTGTTCAACGTGTACATTCTCCACTATCTGCCGACTAGTTCTGCGAACTTCCCGATAGTGAACTCGTCACTGTTGCCTACATATGTTGACGGGGCGCTATTCGCTGGAGTTATCAACGCAATCTGACCGGTGGCCCTGAAGGACACTCTCAACGCGAAGACAAGCAAGCATTGTCTGTCATAAACCACGCGTTATCTTGACCTGGGGCCACGTCAACCCTACAGGGCCTCCCGTTTGTTACGGTGAAGGGATGCGCGTCGTCGGAACTTTGGCATACAGCTACCAGGGTGTTGACGTCCGCGTGGTGTGTAATTTCAATACACATGGCGGGATTTCGCAGCCTCTAGGCAAGCATTTCGGCTCGTCGCCCTCGCAGTTCGTAACCACCGTGTCCCAAATATGGAAGGCATAAAGTGGAGTATACGTCCTTTCCTTATTACCAATGACTCACATTCTTTGCGGCAGTCTTTCATGGCATCCAGGTAATAGTATGACGAATCGGAGACGATTATCTTCGACATAGAACTTGAAGCATGCCAGAATACTAATATAAACAGGCTGATGACACTGATATAATCGGAACACAACAGTCTTTGCGGACACTGTCTTGAAGCACAGCTTGGCTCGACCAAGTACGGCGGCTTGGAAGGTGATTGAAGAGTGGGTCAATGCGTTTGGAGTCGACTTATCATAGGCTGCATCAATGCAACATTGCTGTCGAGGCTGGGGATCCCTTTCTTCGAAGTATGCCAAGTACATGCATCTTAAAACGGCATTGCTACTGGTGGAACGAAATGGTGTCGCTTCCCCCAATCGGTAAATGATCAACGATTGGAATATGGGTCGAGTCCGCTGTGCAGTACGTCATCTCTCTTTCTCTCGCTGCGTATCTCTTGTTGACTACTCGCAGGTGTCAAGCGAGTTCGAGATTCTGCTACGAGTCCTTCAAGTAGTACTAACGAATTTGTAATTGCGTTGCATATGGGTTGTGTATGTTCTTTCTTTTGCGCAGGGAAGATCCGTCCTTTGTGTTGGTAGGTCCGCGCACACCCTACTTGGACAGTGAATCATTGGTCTTGTGTTGTTGCATGATGCCCTCATCAATGTCGACAGGACTCTTTCTTTGCACTGTGCATGACGAGGCGTCCCTGCGGCATACACATATGCGTTGCGCGTGCTGAGGGACTACGTGTGTATATGTCAGCTGATCCTTTCTACAGCTTTTCAGCACGACATAAGTAACACACAATGATAGACACGCGCACCGGAGGCGTAAAGGTTCAAACACATCGGGTCCCAGCGGTAGCGTCAACATAACATGCCGAGCGAGATGGTCGAGCCACTCATCGAAGAGTGCTGGCAGGGACAAGAAGGTTCCCGACCCACAGTGCTACGCTTGCTGGTAGTCTTGTATTAACTCGCGGAGGCGGAGATTATGAATTACACTAGGTATAGACTATGACGAAGGAACAGAATGTACAATATGCTGGGGAAATCCGCCCACCAAAGAAAATCATCAAACATGTGCATGAGCGTCGTGCGCAGGGCTCGGCGAGCGAGGCTGCGTATGGAGTGATGCATCCCGTCGCGAGTCCTCCTCTGGAGGAGCGCCCACTCGAAATGTGATCACTTCCTGCGCTGTGAGTACCGCTCTCGAGGAATCAGCACTCGGAATGCGGTATCGACCAGTCAGCCCAACCTGCACGACGATCAAGAGAGGTGTCAAAGCCTGCCAAAATGAAGTGACTCAGTGTGCAAGAGAATGGAGTGACGAGTGGACACATACGGCCAGTTGGGAGGCGACGCCAAGTGAGCCCACCAGGGAAGGGGAGTTCGATGCGTAGAGCCCAAACGTAACGATATTGGCAGCCGCAAACAAGGTGCCAGATTCGACCATAGCGTATATTGAAGACGCGTTGCGATTGGCTCCGGTGTCCGTGAAAGAAGTCAGTGTTCGGCCCATCCACCAGAGACGCCAAACGATCGCCACCGTGATGGAAACAATGAGAATCATATCGAGCACCAATCCTGATATAATGAGGCCGGGAACTACTGAGCCATACAAGCCGACGTTCGGGAGCGCGGACACGGCCTCCGTTGAGTAAGCGGTGCCTAACAAGATGTCGGGGAGCATGTTAAGCACAAGGAGGAGTTCACGAACCCGCAAAACCGGCCGATAAAATGATCTGTGAGGCAACCTCAGCAAACTGTTTTACCACAGATTATCTTGATGATTGGTTACCTACAGGGAATACGACGACCCTCCAATCGCACAGGAAAACCACATAAAGCCGCCAAATCTCATTGATAACAAGTGTGCATCTCAGTCGCACATCATTGCAATCATCTTGAACTTACTAGCACGAACTCTTGGGCAAGCCACTTTATTGTTCCCTTGAGCTTAACTTGGTATACCGGTATACAAGGGTGGCGTACCAGAGTGTCATACAGATAGTTCTTAAGCACGGGTAGTGTAGTGGTGTAGTCGAGCCAATATATCGTGGAGTAGTCCGGTACATCGTTTGGCGCATAGACAAACGCATCGAGTAATTGTTGTAGAGATGCCCCTACATGAGCAGTGCTGAGAAGGAAAAGTATCGTGCACGTCACTAAGAGTACCCTATCAACCATACATGATCAGCGGTGCGAGTCATCGGGAAGGCTTTGAACGTACCAGCGCATATTAGGTACCTTCCCTCCACGCAAGAGAATGAACATGCACAATCCGTACATGATGCAGCTTACAAGTTGATTAGTACCATTCGAAGGACTCATTGCAGTCACTCGGACTTACTTGACACCTCCAAGTATGCGACTTTGAGTGGGAGATACGCAGTAGAGACAACATAAGACATACCGTACAATACAGTCTCAATCCATATCCAGATCATGGATATTTTGGCCATGGGAGGAAAAGCAGTATTACCGGTTGCCATTTTTTCCCCACTAATGGGACGTAGTCATCCCAGTGACCAGATGGCACCTATTTAACTTGTGAGGAGATAATTGGACCTCCAAGCCTCGGCTGTGTCGTGCTGGATTAGTCCTCATTACATACCGGACCCTGCGTTTGTATATAATGGATTCGGTAAAGTTTCCTGTGCCTGATAAAGCTTGGGGAGCTGAGGAGAGTCTGCATCTGCGCGAATGGTGCTGTAACACATACACGTTTTGGGATCGCTTCGGTGCGTCAGAATTCTTTTAACTATCCCACTATGCATAACAAATTCTCACGATGCCGCACATGGTGTAGTACCAAACCTAGTTACTTACCGAGAGTATAAGAACCCTAACAGGCATTATGTGACTTTTCTATGCATTTACGAGATAATGTATTCCCTGCCTTCGCGCAGTCAACATGAACCGGGTTCGAACCGTTGCCAGTGCCGCCGGGGGTGCGAGGGGAGCTTCGGAGTCGGAACATGATACGCGGAAGCTTCAACCACGGCTGAGGTAGTTCGTCGAGTCGTATTAGTCTGGTGACCAGACACGTCTATCATAGAGGCAAGCCGTCGGTCTATCGACGGCTTGCCTCATAGTACGGTCTGGTTACCAGACTAGAGTCGTATAGCAACCGCTCGACGTCCAGCTACTTTGACTCTCTGCGCAATCCCGTTACAATAGTCTCGGAATATTCATAAGTGGTTATGCAAGATGAAATGTCAAAAGTAACTGGAAACAGTGGTATCTGGGGACTCGGACTTGCCGAGCGGCACGACACGACAGACCACAACTCCACCCCCTTGAGATCGACCACATGCTGGACCAGTGACCCATCGGTAGCAGGCAACCATTGCCCGCATTCTAACTGGTCTCACTGAGATATGGCGATGAATGTGACTGCTGCACATGACAGCAGTCACATGAACCGAAAGCACGTCATGGTCACCGAGGAAAAGATGAATGACGACTTGTTCCAATCGATCAATATGGAGGGATAGATTTGAAAGCCGACATCTCGAAAAAATCACGAAATAACTGATGCCTATTGGGAGAGCTGTTGCATACTCGAGAACAGGCTTGCAATGTGCAATAAGGCGCGTACAACCAGGTGGACAAACAAGCTCTTCCTCCAACTCTGTCGCGACCCACCAACCGTCCTAAATCATCGGTGCGATTCCGGCTCGCAACCTCAGCATCTCTCGGCGCGATCTGGCAGATCACCGATTGTCAGGTTTGACCAGCAGTGGTAGAGGCACGCGCACCGGAGACGGAAAGGTTCGAAGACAGAGATCAAAGCTCGGCAGTAGGATCATGACAAGTCGAGCGAAATAGTCGAACCCCTGACCGAAGAGTGCCGGCAGGAACAAGGTTCCCGACCCACAGTGCTATTACCCTGCAGGATTTGCTGGTATGTAGCCTTGTATTGGCTCACGGAGGCGGATATTATTAATTACACTAGGTATGGACTATGACGAAGGAACAAAATGTACAATATGCTGGAGAAATCCGCCCATAAAAGAAAATCATCAAACATGAGCATCGTGCGCAGAGCTCGGCGAGCGAGACAGTGTGTGGAGCGATAGGTCCCCCTGCGAGGAGTCCTCTTCTGGAGGAACCCCCACTCGGAATGTGATCTCTTCCTGTACTGTAAGTACGGTTCTCGAGGAATCGCCACTTGAAATGTGGTATCGACCAGTTAGCCCAGCTTGCACGACGATCAAGAAGGGTGTCAAAGCCTGCCAAAACGAAGCGACTCAGTGCGCGAAAGAATGGAATGACGGGTGGACACATACAGCCAGTTGAGCAGCGATGTCGAGTCCGGCCAAAAAGACAGGGGAATTCGATGCATAGAGCGCAAGAAGAACAATATTGGCGGTCGCAAACATGGCACCCGATTCAATGACGACATATATTGACGACGTGTTTTGATTGGCTTTAATGTCCGACAGAGAAGCCAGTTTTCGACCCATCCGCCAGAGGCGCCCCGCGAGCGCCCCCGTGACAGACACATTGAGGATCATATCGAGCACGGATGCTGCTATGACGAGGTCGGGCACTACTGAGCCATACGCGCCGACGTTCGGGAGCACAGTCAAGGCTGAGATTGCATAAGGTATACCTAACAAGATGTCGGCGAGCATGCCAAGCCCAAGGAGGTGTTTTACGAACCCACGCAACCGGCCGCTAATATGATCTGTGAGGCAATCTCAGTGAAACATTTTACCAGATTATCTTGATGATTGGTTGCCTACAGGAAGTATGACCACCCTCCAATCGCACATGAAAACCACATAAAGTCGCCAAATCTCATTGATAACAAGTGTACATCTCAGCACACACATTACTTTAGCTATATTGAACTCACTAGCATGGACTCTTGGGCAAGCATCTTTATTGTTCCCTTGAGCATAACTTTGATATACTAGCGTACAAGAGCTGCGTACCAGAGTGTCATACAGAATGCCCTTGAGCACGCGTGGTGTGGTGGTATAGTCGAGCCAATATATCGTGGAGTAGTCCTGTATATCGTCTGGCGCATAGACAAACGCATCAAGCAATTGTCGTAAAGATGCCCCTACATAAACAGTGCAGAGAAGGAAAAGTGTCGTGCACGTCACTAAGAGTACCCTATCAATCGCGCATGGTCAGTGGTGCTAGTCATTGGAATGATGTTGAACCTACCAGCGCAGGGTAGGGACCTTCCCTCCACGCAAGAGAATGAACATGCACAATCCGTACATGACGCAACTTACAAGTTTATTAATACTCCTCGAAGGGCTCATTGCGGCCGCTCGGACTTACTTGACACCTCCAAGGATGTGAGTGTCAGCGGAAGATGCGCAGCAAAGACAATGCAAGACATACCATATAACACAGTCTCAATCCATATCCCGATCATGCATATTTTACCCATGGGAGGAAGTGTAGCACTACTGGTCGCCATCTTGTCCCGACTGATGGGACGGAGATGGTGCAGCTATTTAACCTGTGCGGATATAAGTGAACCTTCGAGTCTTGGCTGTGTCGTGCTGGACTAATCCTTACAACACCGGGACCCTGCACTTGTATATACAGTAATTGACTCAACAAAGTTTACCCAAGGAACAAGGAGAGTACATGGCATGCACTCTCCATTTGCGGCAGTAAATGGTGCTGTAATGCATACAAGGTTTGGGATCACTTACCACATCTGAAAAGACACTGTATAACGTTACCGCTTGAAGACACCTTCGTAGGCCATCCGAGAGTTGTGATTGGAGGACGTGTGGGCGAAAAAGGGAATCAAGGGTCCTTCCAAAAAAGAAACGGCCGTAGCCATCCCAAAGCTCGCTTCAGAAAGCTGATGCAGGTGCTCGTGGAATGGTGATGAGTCTCAGGCTCGTTCAGTGCATCAGAGTTCCATAGTAGGACTAGTATTCACAGCCCTGAGCACGGCTGTCCCCACGCGATCAACGCGAGCAGGGTTCGCCAGATTCCTAGTGCGAGAGGTGGAGCTCCGAGCTGGAACACGATACAAGGAGGCTTCAACCGCTTTGCAACGAACCACGGCGCCGGCCGAGAGAGTTCGTCGAGTCGTAGTACAGTAGCACTACTCTGTCCCCGCGCACAATTGCATAGCAATAGTTCCGCTCCCTAAAAAATTGGTCCGTCTGTGAGAGGTCAAAGGTCAAAACCGGCTGGACATAATGGTATATTGTCCGCAAAGGATGACTCAGACTTACCGAGGTAAGCATTTATAACACAGTCGACCACGACTCCGCATTTGGTAAAACATGAGCACTGTGTGCACGGCCCGACAAGCGAGATAGTGTGATATGGAGTGATGGGTCGCGCTGAGAGTCCTGCTCTTGAGGAACCCCCGCTCGGAATATGGTCTTCTCCTGTGCTGTGAGTACCGCTCTCGAGGAATCACCAATTGGAATGTGGTATCGACCAGCTGGCCCAACCTGCACGATCAAGAGGGGTGTCGAAGCCCGTTGAAGCGACTCAGTGCGCGGAAGAGTGGAACGACGACTGGTCACATACAACCAGTTGAGAAGCGATGTCGAGTCCGGCCGACGAAGCAGGGGAATTGGATACGCAAAGCGCAAGTATATAACAACCTTGGTGACTGCAGATAAGGCGCCGGATAAGGCGACCATGTATATCGGGGACTCGCTTTGATTGGCATCCAGTTTTCGACCCATCCACCAGAGACGCCCCGCGAGCGCCACCGTGACTGCCGGACAAATCAAGATTCATATCGAGCACCGATGCTGATATGATGAAGTCGGACACCACTGAACCATACAAGCCGACGTTCGGGAGCGCAGAGATGGCAGAGATTGTATAGGTGGTATTACTGGTCACCATCTTGTCCCAGGTGATGGGGCAGGCATGCCTGGGTGCAACTATTTGACCTGTGCAAAGCTAATTGGACCTCGAGTCCACGGCATCCGTGCCTTAGGGACCATGCGCTTGTATATAATCGATTCATGCGCAAGGTTTACCACTGGTAGTAGGGGAAAGTTCCGCCACCCTGTGGCAAGAATTGGAGTAAATGCTGTCATAGATACACATTTTGGGATCATGGGGCTGGATCTTTGCGTCATCGGAGTCACCCGAGAGGACTGAGAATCTTTCGACTCCGATCAGCCTCTGTCCGTCCAGGCCTTGCTGATATCACCTTCGACCATCCGTGCTGTGCCCCAGGCCATTTCGCTTGGTGAGACCCTGCGCTGAGCCAGTCACTGCCGCTGCTCGGCACTCTCCCAAGTTGCGATGAATGCATGTGCGCTTGCAGCCACGTTGTCCACAGATCTGATTGACGGCGGCGGCAAGAGCGGAGCCGCTGGTAACTGGCTGAGATGCTCGTGAGCGGTTGGAGCCCCACGAGAAACGTGTGCACTGCTGTGCGCTCGCCTTGTCCGGGGGAAGATTACGCTACGATGATGACATTAGATAACATAGTGATATGAAGTACAGTATGTATGTACAGGGCATACAATCCACTCAAGTGTACAACTACGGCTCCTGCATTTCGGGGTGTAAGGGGGTCTTGGATGGATAAACATGATGAGCTGAGATGATGAGCGGTGGGGGGACAACGAAGGTAGGAACTTGACATGCATGGGACCTGTGGCGAAGACGACTCGCCGTGAGGGTCGAAATATAGGGTTTCAAACACCCTCCGCCGCTGCCTGAGTCTCAGAAAGCTCGGATATTACATTTCTCGTAGTGGCATACAGTTGGTATCCTAGTGACCATTAGGTTCAGTCAAGGTTTAGGTCACACGAAACGTAGCATTTATGCATGATGTTATGCACTACGAGATATCCAACCGCGGGCCTGGGCGCGGCGGTCTCCGCTGACCACACGGCCAACGCAAGCCGGGTTCGCCGGATTCCCGGTGTAGGGAGTGGGGGATCTGTGAGAGGTCGAACAAGGTAAAAGGTGAAATTAAAACGGCGGCTTGCTGTCTTATCTGGGTTCTATCAGAGAGTCAGAGATGGTCGTTCGAGTTCAGCTGGACCGGCGACCAGGTCGGTGGCAGGTAACCGCTGCGCGCGTGCCAACTATGTACGATACCAGTCTCACCGAGATCTGGCGATGAATGCGTCCGCTGCACACGACAGTGAACGCGTGGGTCAACACGTGAGGTTCGGCAACACGGGCACGCTTGTCTGAGGGTGATGTTTCGGTGCTGTCGGATGGGGGTGAAAGACAAGAGCACGGACTGGACTAGGGACAAGCATGAAACAACCAATGACAACAAAGAGAGAGGAATACGAGAGGGAGCAAAGACCAACAACAGCAAGGGATAGCATCTCAGCAGGGAGAGGGAGCAGGCACGGCAGCACATCAAGCCGGGAGTGCATTGGCCGTGGAAGAATCTTGACAAGAAAGAGGGCGTGAGCGAACGTTTCGAGCAAGGGGGAAAACGAGGACCAATGGCAGTTCAAAGAGGGAGCCCCTCTCGATGGGCAGCAGGCAAAGCAGAGGTGGAGAGCGTCGGGTTCGGGAAGAAGGAGAAATAACATAAAGTTTTTAAAAAATCTAAAAAGAAAAAGAGTGGCCCATGCAAAGGTCCGAAGAAACTGACGGCATCACACCAGTCAGCAATGTTGGGTTGCTGGGCCTCCACTTCGATATCTCCGAGATGTTTCAGCTTTCCAGCGCAACGCTGTCGGAAGTCTCAAGGAGATCAACCACATAACGCTGCATGCATGGCTGCTCAAGCATTCACCTACGGCCCATTTCGCCTGCTCGCCATGTGTACCTGTCTCCTCCCTAATTTGTTGTTCGTTTGGTGGAAACACTCGATTGCAGAGAGTGCAATAAATTATGGATCCCGGGCAATAAACTCCAGACCATCCGAGTGTCAAGGCAACGAGGGGCACCAGAATAAATGCAGATACTCACATTGAGAGCGGCAACCAAGGCATCTTTCCACGATCCGCCTGTCAAATTTGGTTTCGCCCACTCCTGCAACAGTGGTATGGCAACTTGAATGGAGCCGTTGTGACAATACCGCTTTCGGGGGTGGAGAGACATCGTTGCAGGAAATCTGTTACGGAGATGTTGAATACACAGCAAAGGAACAGGGTAACGTGACTTACTACAAACCCAGGTAATGTCTTGTAGTACATTTCCGTCTTGCAAAACTGCTGTGTCTGCAAGCAGGTTCACAAGAGGCACGGGTTGTAATACTACTAGTATCTAGGGACTAACTACAAGATTGTTGTAATACTGTGTAGCAGTAGCGAACTGCCGTCGACGTCGTGTCGCTTGCGCGTCGTATCGAGATAGAGGCCCCGGAAGGCATATGGGTATCCAGGACAGGTCGAGGGTCGTCGCGGGCGATTGGAACCGCGGTACGGTTGTTGGCGGCGCCGGACTCGACCGGATACATCCCAGATACAAGAGGAGCGAGCGCGTCGGCGAGGCGAACATGAGTTAGAGGGCCGGGAGGTCAGTTGGGCGAGCGAAACGAGTCGGGAGACGTCGAGAGCGCCTGTGAGCGCCAGAACGATGGCGACGACGATGTATACGATGGGGAACATTTTCAACTGCCTGGCATATGGCAACATGAATATTCGAGAAGACGGGATGGGTGGCTGTTTTCGGGTTCTCCCCAAGGTCTAACCAAAGCGCCCGCATGCGCGGTATCGCTTGATAGACGTATTTTGAGGCCAAGCCCACAGCTTTGGTGTAGTTCCTGACTATATGCGCATTCATGCGAATGCCCCTACACCCGACATCAAATTTTCTTATTCCGCGAAAATAAAACTCTATGCATACTGTTCGTCATCAGAGAGTTGCTTAAAGGACTGGTCATGGGATCTTCCGAGATGGTATAGTGCACTCTCCATCATCGTGCCCAGGCTTGAAGCAGTCTGAAATGCTTTCAAGAGCTGCGAAGGCTCGTATCGATCCGACTCGTTCATCCAGCGCGCCCGCAAAATATGAGCCTACGACAACGTGAGCAGAGTCACTTTGACAAAGAAAAACAACTGAACGCTCGCCTTGGCACTCATGCGTTTCAATTGGGCGTCGTCATCGGCTGTCAAGTCGATCATGTTGGGATCCTCCATCAGACCGCTCAGACGCGTCGAATTCTCAAGTTCCTGGAGTGCGCGCAGCGGTTCACCAAGTTTCCGACTCAGCTTCGTCGAAGGCTTCCACGCGGGATGTAAACTCCATCGATTTCCAAGGCAGGGCTGCAATCACATACCAAGTCTATTGTACAAACATCGTCAAGCTTCAAGGTGTGCACATGCCTCAGTGATCTGTATCGCCAACGCTCGCAGCCGCTCCTCTCCCTCGGCTTCAAGGACGTCACAGTCCCACCGCTCTTGTGGCGCGACGTCGATTGTGAACTCGGGGTCACTGGGGATGCGTCGGGGAGTCATCCGCCTCGGTGCCTTTTCGAACTCGTAAAAGCAGAGCTTGGTCCCCATCGCGCTGATTCCGTAGAGAACAGGGAGGGGCGCACGCCCTGAAGGAAGGATATCGGCGGTAAGATCAAGAGGGCGTAATCTGCAACACCACACCCACCTGACAAATCGACCAACCGGCGGCGAATCTGCCTGTCGGCTACCTCCCGCGTCGAATTGAGCGACAGGTGCTGGGGAGGCTTGACCTCTAGGATGAGCACAGGGTGCTGACGAAGGGTGATTTCGAACGAGACGATGAAGTCTGCGCCGCCGTCAATGTTACCCGGTACGTAGTTGGGAGAGACAATGAAATCGCTGTCTGCAGGGAATAGGGTATAGAGAAGCTTGTTGTAGGGGCCATAGTACTGGTTTTCGTGAACGATGATACCGGCCCCTCCTTCAACAGTGGCAAACGCTCGGGTTATCTTCGATGGCCAAGGCATGACAAAACGACTGAAATGCCCAGATCCTATGGGTGACTGCTGGGTTTGAAGTCGGAGGCAAACTTTTTGGACAGGAGTCCCACGGATAAGCTCGTGCCATAGAGCGCCGGGAACGAGACTAAGTGAGTTAGAGTTTCTGCTACGAGTCCTTCAAATAGTACTCACGAACTTCTAACTGTGTCACATATGGACTGCGTATGTTCTTTTTTCTTGCGCAGGGAAGATCCCTGCTTTGCGCTCAATGGTAGGTCCGAGCACACCCTACTTGGATAGTAGATCATTGGTCTTGGGCTTTGGCAGGATGCGCCATCAACGTCGACAATAGTATTTCTTCCCTGTATTGTTCATAACGAGGCGTCCCTGCAGCAACGGTGTCCGCATATCCGTTGATGTACCTGGTTACCTACCGGCTCCTCCACCACACTGCGTGTGCTCGGGGACTACTTGTGTGTATTAGCTGATCCTCTATAGAACATTTCAGCACGACACGAGCGACACACGGTGGTAGAGGCACGCGCACCGGAGACGGAAAGATCGAGGCTCGGCGGTAGGATCAAGATGACAAGTCGAACGAAATAATCTATCCACCGACCGAAGAGTATCGACAGGAACAAGAAGGTTCCCGAGATTATGCATTACACTAGGTATGTACTATAACGAAGGAACAGAATGTACAATATGCTGGAGAAATCCACCCATACGAGAACATCATCAAACACGTGCATGAGCATCGTGCGCAGAGCTCGGCGAGCGAGACAGTGTGTGGAGTGACGGGTCCTGCTGCGAGTCCTCCTCTCGAGGAACCCCCACTCGAAATGGAAATGTGATCTCTTCTTGTACTGTGAGTACGATTCCCGAGGAATCACCACTGGGAATGTGGTATCGACCAGCTAGCCCGACTTGCACGGCGATCAAGAGAGGTGTCAAAGCCTGCCAAAACGAAGCGACTCAGTGCGCGAAAGAATGGAATGACGGGTGGACACATACAGCCAGTTGAGCAGCGATGTCGAGTCCGGCCAAAAAGACGGGGGAATTCGATACATAGAGCGCGAGTATAACAATACTGGCGGTCATAAAAATGGCGCCAGATTCGACGACGACGTATATTGACGACGTGTGTTTATTGACTCGAGCGTCCGTCAGAGAAGCCAATTTTCGACCCATCCACCAGAGACGCCCCGCGATCGTCACCGTGACAGATACATTGAGAATCATATCGAGCACCAATGTTGCTATGACGAGGTCGGACACTACAGAATCATACACGCTGAGGTTCTGGAGCACAGTCAAGGCTGAGATTGCATAAGGTATACCTAACAAGATGTCAGCAAGCATGTCGAGCCTAGAGAGGTGTTTACGAACCCACGCAACCAGCCGCTAATATGATCTATGAGGCGATCTCAGTAAAGGTTTTACCACAGATCATCTTGATAATTGGTTACCTACAGGAAATACGACCACTCTCAAATCGCACAGGAAAACCACATAAAGTCGCCAAATCTCATTGACAAGTGTGCATCTCAGTACACACATCACTTTAGCCGTTTTGAACTTACTAGCATGGACTCTTTGCCAAGCATCTTTATTGTTCCCTTGAGCATAACTTGGATATACTAGCGTACAAGGGTTACGTACCAGAGTGGCATACAGAATGCCCTTGAGCACACTTGGTGTGGTAGTATAGTCGAGCCAATATATCGTGGAGTAGTCCGGTACATCGTCTGGCACATAGACAAATGCATCGAGCAATTGTTGTAGAGAGGCCCCTACGAAAACAGTGCAGAGAAGGAAAAGCATCGTGCATATCACTAAGAGTACCCTATCAATCGCACATGGTCAACGGTGGTGCTAGTCATTGGAATGACGTTGAACCTACCAGCGCAGGGTAGGGACCTTCCCTCCACGCAAGAGAATGAACATGCACAATCCATACATGACGCAACTTTCAAGTTTATTAATACTCCTCGAAGGACTCATTGCAGCCACTCGGACTTACTTGACACCTCCAAGGATGCGAGTGTCAGCAGGAGATGCGCAGTAAAGACAATGCAAGACATACCGTACAACACGGTCTCAATCCATATCCCGATCGTGCATATTTTACCCATGGGAGGAAGTGTAGCACCACTGGTCGCCATCTTGTCCCAACTAATTGGACGGACATGGTACGGCTATTTAACCTGTGCGAAGATAAGTGAACAACAAAGTTTACCCAGAGTACACATGCACTCTTCATTTGCGGCAGTAAATGGTGCTGTAATATATACAAGGTTTGGGATCGCTTAATAGGTGCTCGTGGAACATTGATACCGCATCTACAGTTTAAGCGAGGCATTATGGCCCCATAATAATCCCCGTTTTAGAAAGTGTCTCAGATCGATCGAGTCGCTCAGTGCGTCAGAGTTCCATAGTAGTAATAATATTCACAACCCTGAGCACGGCCGACAGTCCCCGCGTAGTCAACGCGAGTAGGGTTCGTCGGATTCCTGGTGCGAGAGGTGGAACTCTGAGCTGAAACATGATACAACGAACCACGACGCGGCCGAGAATTCGTCGAGTCGTAGTACAGTAGCATCACCGTTCCCGCGCACAATCGCATAGTAACAATTCCATTCCCTAAAATTGGCCCGTCTGTGAAAGGTCAACGGTCAAAACCGGCTGGAAATAATGACGTGCTGAGATCTCGGAATGGGATCTTCTCCTGTGCTGTGAGTACCGTTCTCGAGGAATCGCCGATTGAAATGTGGTGTCGACCAGGTAGCCCAACCTGCACGATCAAGAGGGGTGTCGAAACCTGCCAAAACGAAGCGACTCAGTGCGCGGAAGAGTGGAACGACGACTGGACACATACAACCAGTTGAGATGCGATGTCGAGTCCGGCCGACGAAGCAGGGGAATTGGACACGGAGAGCGCAAGTGTAACGACATTGCCGACTGCAGATAAGGTGCCAGATAAGGCGACCATGTATATCGAGGACTCGTTTCGATTGGCATAAGTGTCGGTCAAAGAAGCCAGTTTTCGACCCATCCACCAGAGACGCCCCGCGAGCGCCACCATGACCTGAACCATACAAGCCGACGTTCGGGAGTGCAGAAATGACAGAGATTGTATAAGGGGTACCTAACATGATGTCGGCGGGCATCTCAAGCACAAGGAGGTGTTTTCGAACCCATGCAACCGGCCGCTAATACGATCTGCAAGGCAATCAGCGAAGCGTTTTACCACATATAATCTCGATCACTGATCACCTACAGGAAATACGACGGCCCTCCAATGGCACGGGAAACCTACATAAAGTCACCATATCTCATTGACAACAAACATGCATTTCAGTACACACATCACTGTAGTCATCCTGAACGTACTCGAATAAAGCCTTAGCGTAGAGTAGGGCCATTCCCTCCACGTAAGAGAATGAACTTGCACAATCCGTACATGACGCAACTTACAAGTTTATTAATACTACAAAGGACCCACCGCAGCCACTCGGACTTACTTGACACATCTAGTAATGCGAATGTCAGCGGGAGATACGCAGAAATGACAACACAAGACATACCGTACAACACAGTCTTAACCATATCCAGATCATGAATACTTTGGTCATGGAAGGCCACCCTGCGCTTGTATATAATCGATTCATGCGCAAGGTTTACCACTGGGAGGGGAAAGTTCCGCCACCCCTTCGCAAGAATTGTAAATGGTGCTGTAATACATACACATTTTGGGATCGCTCACTGAGTGCTGGAAATTTCTTGAACTGCGTATATTCGGAAGCTGGCAGTGCTAATTTGTCCTGCTACGTTCCAATCGTGTCGGCGTTGTCGGCTTGTCCACATGTGGTCTATGGGGTGGCCATGAAAAAGGGACCAAGTGACATCCTGCCCATGGGGCTAATTCGGTCCCGGATCTTTGCGTCATGGCGTCACCCGAGGAGACTGAGAATCTTTCAACTCCGATCAGTCCGCTCTTACGGTAAGCACTCTCCAGCGGTCGCTGGCAATTATATTCAATGTCCCTTGCTGATATCACCTTCTTTCGTCCCACATCTTTGACCATCCGTACTGTGCCCAAAGTAGGCCATTTCGCTTGGTGAGACCCAGCCTGCAGGACCTCCATTATGCATTAAGTCTCATTGCCGCTGCTCGGCACTCTCCCACGGTTGCGATGAACATGCGCGCTTGCAGCCATGTTCACGGTTCCTGCATTTCGGGGTGTAAGAAGGTCTTGGATGGAGAAACATGATGAGCGGTGGTGGGACAACGAAGATAGAATTCATAGGAACTTGACATGTGACGCATACATGGGACCTGTTGCGCAGACGACTCGCCGGGTGGGATCGAAATATGGGGTTTCAAACATCCTCCGCCGCTGCCTGAGTCCCAGAAAGTTCAGATATACATATCATAAAGTTGGTATCCTGGTGACCATTGGGTTCGGTTGAGGTCACGCGAACGTAGTAGCATTTATGCGTGATGTCATGCACTACGAGATATTCCCCGACTCCCACGGTAGAGGAGGAGTTCAACTCCGTGGTGTGAGTCTTATTATGCTATCAACTGTATAGTGCTACATCCGGAAGGTTCTACTCCCGCATGCAAACGGGACCGCGCAAACTTTTATCCAGCTTTGTCGATTGCATCGCTGACAAGCCTGGCATTTGGTCAAATGGAACACCACCGCCACCGAGCGCAGCCTCTGCGCAGGCGCAACGCGCCGAAGCGAGGGGCGTGGGTGCTACTATGGAAGGACTACAGAGTGACCATAGATCCTGAAAACACTCTATTGTAGTATGTACAATTACACGAGTTTCTTGAAGCCTGGACACCAGATTCATTTTGAAAGTTGCATGTGCTGCATTTGGGCCGGAGTCGGGGACTGGTGCCATGGCGCCGCTACGATCAACTGTATTCGCGGGCCTGGTGGGCGCGGCTGTCTCCGCTGACCATGCGGTCAACGCAAGCCGGGTTCGCCGGATTCCCGGTGCGGGGAGTGGGGGCCGCATCTGAGAGGTCAAGTGAGGTAAAAGGTGAAATTAAAAGTGGCTGGAAACGGCGGTATCTGCGGGCCCATGGTTCCATATTCCAGTCCAATTGTTCCACTTACTGTCTTATCTGGGTTCTATCAGAGAGTCGGAGTTGGTCGTTCGAGTTCAGCCGAACTGGTGACCCGCCGGTGGCAGGTAACCGCTGCGCATGTACGATATTAGTCTTACCGAGATATGGCGATGAATGCGTCCGCTGCACACGACAGCGAACGCATGGGTCGACACATGAGGTTCGGAACATGGGCACACTTGTCTGGGGGTGATGTTTCGGTGGTGTCGGATGGCGGCGAAGGACAAGAGCACGAACTGGACTAGGGGCAGTCATGAAACAGCCAATCACAACAAAGATGAAGGAATACGAGAGGGAGCGAAGACCAACAACTGCAAGGGATAGCAGCTCAGCAGGGAGAGGGAGAACAAGGACCAGTGACAGCTCAAAGAGGGAGCGCCTCTCGACAGGCAGCAGGTAAAGCAGAGGTAGAGAGCATCAGGTTCTGGAGGAACATTAGGTATAAAAAAAACCTAAAAAGAAAAAAAAAGTGGCCCATGCGGGGGTCCGAAGAAACTGACGGCATCACACCGGTCAGCAACGTTGTGTTGCTGGGCCTCCACTTCGATGTCTCCGAGATGCTCCAGCTTTCTAGCACAACGCTGTCCGAAGTCTGAAGGAGATCTCACATAAATGCTGCATGCGTGACTGCTCAGGCATTCACCTATGGCCCATTTCGCCTGTTCGCCCCCCCCCCCCCCCCATTTGATGTTCATTTGGTGGAAACACTCGGTCGCATCTGTTATGCGATCGGTCATTTCGAGACGATCGCAGAGAGTGTAATAAATTATGAATCCTGTGGCAGTAAACTCCAGACCATCGGAGTGTCAAGGCAACGAGGGGCACCAAAATAAATGCAGATACTCACATTGAGAGCGGCAACCAATGCATCTTTCTACGAACCACCTGTCAATTTTGGATTCGCCCACTCCTGCAGGAGTGGTATGGCAACTTGAATGGGGGGTTGTGTCAATACCGCTTTCGGTGAGGAGAGACATCGTTGCAAGAAACCTGTTACGTAAATGTTGAATAAATAGCGAAGGAACAGGGTAACGTGACTTACCATAAACCAGGTAATGGATTGAAAGGAGAAGGGTAACGTGAGTTGAATGAAAGGGCTCGAATGTAACGTCGCACATCCAATATGCCTTGTGCTTTTCGCCCTTGCCGACGAGGCCTGCGCTCTTTGCAATGTAGGCAATGACAGATGGCCGAATTTTTATGGACTTGATTTAAATTAGCGACAGCGCGTAGGAGAGGAAAGGAACAAGCACCTCATCAGCAATGGCAGCATCCCCCTGCCGCAGACGTGCTCTCATGAGAGTTCGACAAGCGAGTGCATGACGACGGGGATTCCGAGACTCGTAGATCGCTGCGGTCAATAATGCATCCGAGTTTGCAAGTTCACTGTACTTCCAACAGTGGGGTGCCGCGTTGTCGATCCGAATGCCTGGTTCCTGAAACATGCGGTGCAAATGAGACAAATGGATCGAAACCGACGGAAGAATGATCGGAACAAGAAGATATTTACGATGATGCAGGACGGACTAATAATGGTGATTTTCCTGTCCTTTCCATCAATTGATCGTCTGGTGAGACTGTATTTGAACGTACGTCTCAGAGCGTTGGATGAGACTGAGCTGGGTACGTGTTGTTATGACCCAAAATGAGACAGTACGCTGTGTTGAGTATGCGATGAATCCTCCATACTTGGATAGAGTGATGTAGGAGAAGTCTATGCTATGGGGAACTGGCCAATCCGAGACTGCTGACCCTGCAGATGCTTCGAATTGCCTGATTCAACCGTCAGATTCAACCACAGGGAACAGTGTTGTGTGACCACGGGGTTACAGTTACTTTGATGCCCACGACCGAGCAGTGGGGAAAGCAGCCAAGTAACCTCCACAAGGCGATTGGATCGCGACAGCCCCTCGCGATTCCACTCGAGTCTGGGACAGTAACAATGGCCGCTTGTGGTTAAGAGTTTGTACTTGCTTGCCAGTGCGAGTTACAATGTCCCAGATGCGACGCTGTCCAGTTATCCGACGCAGAGGCGAGACGAGACGGGCGAGAAATCGAACTCACCTGAGGCTTCGTACGGCAAGCCGATCTTGACGTCGATGCTGCGGTAATCCCAGTGCAAGAAGACCACGCCGTCCGCTGCGACCCGAATCGGCCGAATAAGGAGTCTGCACTTTCCCACGGTCTTTAGGTGCGACAGATGCCTTGTCCGAGTCAAGCAAGTTGTTCATAACCTCCGCCTTCGTCACTGTTATGGTATCGACTACGAAGGACCAGAATGTAGAATATGCCGGAGAAATCTGCTCATAAGAGCATTTGGTAAAAATCCTCACAGTTTGCAGAGCCCCCCGACGAGCGAGATAGCGTAGTATGAAGTGGCAGGTCATGCCGAGAGTCCTACTCGGGACTCAGAGGAATGCCCTCGGAATGTGGTCTCGTCCTGTGCTGTGAGTACTGTTTTCCAGGAATCACCGTTTGGAATACGGTATCGACCAGTAAGCCCAACCTGCAGTGCACGGCGATCAAGAGTGGCGTCGATGCCTGCCGAAACGAAGTGATTTTGAACATCATACTAGGGCAGTATGGACCCCCCCTCTACGCAAGAGAACAACATGCACAGTGCAGCGTTACTGGTCCGACCGCCCGGCCGTGTCGCGCTGGAATGTGCCTTACACTGCTCTCCTTCCTGGCTCGAGGAGCTGCCGAGTTGAGGCTCAGATCATTGGAAGATGGTACGAGGAAGTCTCAATCCCTTTGTGATGAAGCACAACCGAGAGCGCGTGTCGATAACATGCCGACCCCTAGTGACTCCGACCGTGCACAATCCCGTGACAACAATTTCTCTGAACCGACTCAGTGAGAGGTGAAGCAAAGTGCGAGTCACAAGCGGTTGGACACAGTGAGGGTGTTGAAGACTGACTAACCCCCTTCGGAACGACCACATCGTAACCACAACGTATCCTAGTCAATCCTTCTAGTTGTCGTGAGTCCTATCGTGGGCTACGTTTGTTTCTGTCACGGTGCTGAAATCGTCAACAGCCACAGCGCGAAACCTTGGCCACAGCGCAATTTGATGGCCAATTTCATATCCGGAACGATAGATCCCAAAGTTGGCGCAGATTGGCAGCGACCTTGGCAGCTGTTTCCGGACGGGCCAGAATCATCCACGTGCAAGCAACTTGGTAAACCGTCGACGGTCCGATCCTGTAACCAACTACGTCAGTGGTCCCCTCTCCCCTTGTTCTTCCCACCTCGAAGAAATCCGTGCACTTTTCGAGGTCGGGGGGCTTGCGCTCGAATTCGCTCACCATGGTCGATGAGACAAGAGCGCGCGCTAGCACGACGGGCGACCCAAGGACGAACACCGTGTCAGACGTGTACCGAACGAATGGGCTCACCGTCGCCTTTGCACCTATTCCACACCAAGTGGTTCGGAATGACGAGCCCCCCTCCTCGTTTACTCGAATTCAAAGACGCGCACGATGACGGCGAGGACGATACATGGGTTGTTATCAGCATCCATGGCGGTGGACTGTGGTCTCCCCGCCGGGCAGTCGCTCGTGAAGCACCGTCTGGCGGCTCAAGAGAACCAAGTACGTCCGCAAGTTACCCGAGCAAAGGCGCCGAGTCTGTGGCAGACCCTCGAGTACGTCGTGCCATCTTTTTGGAATCGCCTTGGGCTCATGGGCCAGGGCCAGCGAGCCGTCTCACCATCGACGGTGTTGGAGAAAAAAGTCGTCGAACTGAGCGTTCATTCCAGCCAAGGTACGCACGTACACCAGACGTATAGGACCAAAGGAGACGCGCTCGCTCGAGCACCACGAGTCGCTCACAGGCCCGAGGGCGAGCGCCGCGTGTCCACCTTTCGCCCTTCGTTTCCGAGCCCACGTGCACGACCCTGCGTGTCCCCTCCACCCACCGTGAATCGACAGAGCGACGTCCGTGATATCGATATCTCCGAGGCGCGGGTAGACGCCGAAGCGTTCCCCGCGGAACTGGACCCGGGCCCAGGCGCGGGTCGCTGGGCTAGACCCGTACGAACGGACGACGCGCCTCGTGCGCCTGCCACGCTCCGCGCCCACGCCCACCGTAAGGGACGGCGACGCTTTGCCCGCCCGACTTTGAGGAATCCCTGGTCTCCCCCCACCCCACCCCTCGCAGCCGTCGCCCGATAGTCTAACTGGCATGTCGCTGCCGGTGGTTCTCGATTTTTCACCGTGACCGGGGGTAAGTCGTCTCACGTCTGGATGCATCGAGGTGTTATCCGAGCCCCGCATGAGGCACGGTACGACCACCCGCCTTCCTGGTACTCATTGACGTCTTCCCCCCTCACCGGCGTTCGGGGGGGGGGGGCGCGAAACTCGTATCGTCGTTCATCGAGTCCATGCTACGCTCTGCCATCGACTCCCGCAAGTCGGAGTCGCTCACACGTCATCAGAACCAAAAAGACCGATGCAAGAAAAACAAAATCATGTGTATAAACGACGACTATAAAGTATTAGAGACTGCAACGCCAACGCCCACGGAAGAGGACGAGCGTATCTACACTATTCAGGAGACAACGAAATAGATATTATATACGAAACAAGTCGAACAAATGCCTGGCAGAATGGGAAAAAAAAAGTGTGACTATAAAGTGCTTTGTAAGATCGGATCACACGACGGTAAAGAAACAAAAAAAAGAGTAAAACAGGCATGAAGCCAAGAACAAAAAGAATCTAAACTAGAGAAACAAACGAATAAATGACAACCAAACGACAACAACAAGCCTATATGGACATGAAAGCATGGTTTTTTTTATATAAAAAAAAGAAAGCATAGATAGTAGCCAAGCAACGACATGTGTGATAGATGGGGCCGCTCAGCGTAATGTTAATGTCCCGCTGGCAGTAGAACCAAAACGGCCAACCAGCGTACCTGACGGGAATGTAAGTGGGGCTTGACGAGTCCATGGAGCAAGTGTACGATAGCAAAAACGAAAGCGAAGTCATATTTTGGTGCAAGGTGGTGGTATCATCGTCGCGTCCTCTATTCCCGCGGGGGCGCGGACTCGACAGGCCAGATCGTCTCACGGCTTCGTTCCCGCTCACTCGTTCGAGCAAGAGGAATTGAGGGTGCCGCCGAGTTCGAGCCCGTTTGGGGAGGCTGTTGAGGGGGCTGTTCGTGGGACGGAGGTTGTGGAGGTTGAGGCAACGTCTGCACCTGATGTTGTGGCTGTGCTTGTGGTGGAGACGGCTGCGGGGGAGGTTGTGGCGCACCCATCATCTCGTCGAGACCGCGCTTGATGCCTGCCATCATCTTGTCCGTCTTCTCCATCAGCTCCTCCAATCGCCTACGTTGCTCATGGAGCTCTAGATAATGTTGCCGCAGATCGCTCGCTGTAGGAACGACTGCCAATACTCCGTTCAGGACGTCATGGGGAGGTGGCGAGTGTCCATGTCCGAGGCCATAATACCCATGACCCACACCATGTGGTGGGGGGAGAGCATAGCCGACGCCCGCAGCGAGTCCAGGGTTTAATGGAGAATGCGTTCTGCTGGGTGCATTAGAACCGGACCGCATATAGCTGGACGGTGCACCGCCAAAGTCACGGACACCAAGAAGACCAGGCGGACCATACCCATATCGTTCCCCTAATGCGGCGTTCAATGGAGGTAACTCGAGACCGGCGTGGGGTGATGCAATGAACGCTCCATGGCCAGAGGGAACACGTCCGAGATGGTGGGCGAAACGATCCAAGTCGGGACCGGGCTGCATGACGCGAGGGAGCGAGTGGCTACGATCTCCGAGTGCTTCCACGATTTGATGATGCATGCTCAGCGCACCTTCAGCCCATAATGAACTGTGAGAGTCCCGAGAGACTTTTCGTGCGGATGCACGCTCACCCTTGCCCCGTCCTCGTCCGCCACTCTCCTGTGGCGACTCATCTTCAGGGTCACCCATATCCTCATCCTCGTCCTTCTCCCGAGTACGGCCTTTCTCGCGATCGCTTTTCCCTCTTCGGGCACGTTTCCGCCGGGGTTGTGGTTCTTCGACCTCGTTATCACTCTCCTCTCCTCCCGTGTTCGCATGCTGGCTGCTACCTGATTGGCCGATTCCAACGAGAGCTTCTGCCGCTTGATGATCTGTTATGCGTGCCGAGGACATGCCAGCTGCGGCAGGAACACGTTTCCGTCGCTTGATCACCGTCTTCTTCATCGAGTTGGGGCGATGAGTGCCATGAAGCTTGAAGTATAGACCTATTGATGAGAAAGTAGTCAGCCACGATCGTGACGACGTAGAAGGAAAGATTAGGAAACAAAGGAGAGCACCGGCCAGTGCAACCCTGACGTGAAAGGAAAAGAAGGTCCCACCAACATGAAGGATAAGATAAGGCGAAGCAGTGCAGAAGAAACGCAAGATAAGATGACATCAAAGCCCCGACACTCGAAAGGAAAGACATGCGCGCATCCCGGATGGGATCAACGTGCACCATGTCGTCCATGTTACGAAAAATAATCAACGTTCACGGAATAATGACGACGGCAAGATCACACGCCCCCAAGCACAGCAGACATGAAATGAGACAGAAACGCACCGCATGCATTGCAGATGTTGTTACCCACATCGTCCCTCCTCCAGAGCGGGGTGGTGCTGGTGCCACAGTTTGCGCAGCTCAGTGCGCCGACTGCTGCCTTGGCCTTCTTCGCGGGTGGGGGACTGTCGCCCTCTGCTACAGGCGAGGCAGCATCGGGGGCGGGAGATGCCACTGGTGCGACGGCAGCCGCGGTCTGCTCTATGATTGCAGGTTCGGTGTCGGGCCTCCCAGACACTGGAAGAGAATTGTTTAGCGTTGGGCAGCCAGCGCATGCGCTGGATCCTCCGGTTCCATCGCACCGTCCGTCCCCCGGGCACGTGCCACCTCCAGCGTTGGTGTGCGCACCTGTGGCAGAAGCAGGTTTGGTGGCTGTAGTGGACTTTGAGACGGGATTTTGCTGGGGCTGACCGGAGCCCTCAGTCTGTGCAGACGATGAGGGAGCATCCGTAGTTTTCGAGTGTTGATTTTGGGAAGCAGATGACGCCGGAGCTACTGATGCCTGATTTGGATTTGACATGTCGGATTCTCCGCCACCGTTTAGAGGCTGAGAGGGGGGTTGCGCAGAGGCAGAGGTAGCAGAAGGCGTTGGAGTACGGGCCAAGGAAGTGGGACGAGCCACCTTGCGTGATTTGAGGTAGAGACCTAGCGACGATAAACAACGAAAAACGGGAAGCAGAGTGCCCACGAGTTGCACACATTTCAATCAGCACACTGCTACTGCACTGACAAGACGGTAGGTAGGACAAGAGCGTAGGAAAAAAAAGAATGTGGGCCAATCACCATCATGTCCGACTCGACATGCCGAGAACACGCGGTGTAGCTGTAGCCGCAACGCAGCATGACGATATACATCGACCGGATAGCATGGAACGTGTCTGGACGAAACGGGCGCCCGCGACCCAAGTCGTGCCACGCGTTGACACGTGATGGGGATGGAGGAGGAAATGAAAGCAGATGAGATGAAAACGGATGCAATCAACTCACCGCAAGCATTGCAGATGGTCTTGCCCTGGGCGTCGCGTCTCCAGAGAGGCGTGTCGACGGTTCCACAGTTGGTACAGCCGGTACGCTGCTGCTGTGGAGCCTGCTGTGGCTGTTGCTGGGGTTGAGCAGGCTGGGGTGGCGGGGGCGCGGCGACCTGCTCTGGGGGATGTGACTGCGGTTGGTCCGACTGCTGCTGCGTGACGGTGGTGTTGGGCTGATCGTCGACGGCGGGCTGCTGCGCGCGATCCTTGAGCAGCTGCTCATAGGTGGTGAACTCGCCGGAGCTGATCCGCTGGTGGAGCACGTGTGCATCTGAGGAGGATGCGTGCTGGTCAGCGGGTGTGCTGGAGAACTGCTGCTGTATGCGGGAGAGATGATGCATGTTCAAGGCGGGGGGTTCCATTACGATTGGGGACATTTTTGAAAAGAGGTATATCTAGAGATACGATTAAAAAGAATTTTCGTGTAAGATGCAGAGCCTGTCGATTGGGACGCGTGTCAGCTTGCGTGCGCCGAATCAGCAGGGAGGGACACCGACAGGAAATAAGCAGGGGGAGACAAGGTACGAGGAGGAGGAGAGGGAAAACGACGCGGGGGTGGGAGGGCGAGAGACGGGGACAGAGTGCGGGCAGTTTATGGTCGACGGGAAGCGATAAACTAATAGATAACCACAAAAACTAAATCCGGCCAATCAGATTACTTCAGTTTCAAAATCACAAATTCCAATTATCCCGCCCCTTATCTGCATCTATGTCACCATTCCTCGCCCTCCTTCGCTTCAAAAATAAATTCTACCATCTCGCTCGAACAGTTCTCCATATCCACTATCTTCATCTACGGTGAAAATTTACCGCTAATGGGCGCGACAATCTCGGAAATCTGCGTTCATATTACATACTATCACTATTTGCACCTGTTTAATTTGTGGCGCGTATCTCCCAGGAGGGTCGATCTTATCTCACGACCGGAGACACGCAGAAATGCACGCAGTCAAAGTTATCTGACAACTGTGTACTTTTCTGTCATTCAAGGTTTTAGCCTGGATCTTCAACGTGGCGTCCATCAATTCCTCTTCTATCTCCAGTGTCTGACGCTGAGTGATCCATCCTACTGAGACGAGGCCCCTCGCGGCTGTACGTGATCACAATCCCCCCGAGTGACCCAACGTGGAACGTGTCTCGTTCTTCGGGGCCCTCTACGCCCGTCACAACCCGCGGTCCACTAAAGATATAAACCCATGATCGGACGTTCGTCGCCCGCGCCAAACCGGCGCGGCCGCAGTGTCCACATCAGCACGTTTATGTATTCTCGTTCGTCCTCGCTCTATCGCCCCCCCCGCCAGCCGCCATACACGCAGCCTCTGATACGTGTCCGTGCCTCATTGGACCGCTGATAAGATAAGACAAGCAAAAGCTCCCGACCCTTGTTTCCTTTTTCACCCCGTTTTATTTCTGCTCCCGTCGGTGTCGTCACTCTGTACCACAAGTTCGATCCCCCTCGGCTTGGCCTGTCGGAAACATGCCACAAATTAAACTTCTGGCGCGATCCGGTGCACAGAGCAGCTGAAATGGGCGGCTGCCAGTTCAGCAGCTGGTTCAGATCTCATTGGCATGGCATCTAAGCGATCCTTTTCTCGGGTAATTCTGAGCACGACGGCTAAAAAATCGGGTGGCGTTTAGCCTCCGGTTGACCTCCGTTCGCTTCCGACGATGCGACAAAAAAGAAGATGGCCCTGCAAATTTGAAACCAATGTGTTATCTAAATCAAGAGTCTGAAACTCGTATCCCACACCTTCTTGCGCGCGCGCGCGGCCGATAACGACGCGTATGAACTCGAACGAGCCCCGTCTACCGCCGTTCCCTACTAGTTACATTCCTGAACGAGTACCATGTGCGCCATATCTGGCGAATACGTTCCGTTATTTACAGACCGCCAGTTTGCAAATTACCCCAAACGTCATGTCATGCCAACGCGGCGGGGTACTTGGTCGTTCGTAGTTCAGACAGACGGGTCGTCTGTCGACGGTCGTACCACTGTCAGTCTTCAGAGAAGCGACGTCAAAATCCGATGCCTCTCACGACGCCAGTCCAATCGAACGAATCATATTGAACCCCCCCGTTTCGAAGAGAACAAACCCGGGGAAAAATACAAAGGAGATACGTACGCGCTCTCCACGTGCGTCCACTTGGCGAAGACGACGACGAACGTGCAACCGAAACGCGCACAGCAGGTTCGAGACGGGAGAGAAAAATACACCAAAAAGTCTCGGCGGGAAACCCCGCTCGCCTTCGGAGGCAGTCCTGATCGATTCCTCCACGCCGTCATACGTATGTAGTACATGGTACATACGCTATCATGGGCACGTCACGATCGCGGTACTGTATCCTGGATCGCCCGTTCATTGGCCCATCCGATACAACCGACAAAGCCGCCGGCGTGGGTGCCACCCGGTCCACCCCACACGCCTTTTCGACATTGCTGTGATTTACATGCGTCGGATCCCGACGGATCATCGACGCCGGTGCACGCCGATGCGACGCCAAGAGGCAGATTACAGAACCTCGCCGAGATGGATTTTCATCCGCGCATACGGTCAGCAATCGATTATGGAGACGGAGATCGACGCACGCGGGAGGCGGAGCACGATCGAAAGAAACACGCGGCCCGTCGTTTGTAAGCGTTCTCCATCGTTCAGGGCCCTCGTACTCGGGGTAGTTCAACTCGATCGATGCGCCTCAGTGGATGCACACCGCTCGTCATCGCGACATACGTCCATCGGGCAGGAGACCACTGACACGTGCAAAGCATGAAGTGGGTAGGACCCCGGCGGGGCAATACAGCGTTACCCACGATCGATTCTCCGTCTTCCATGCTGCACGTCGGTCGAGGGACACATTGCAGCGGCCGGCAACAGGCCAGTCACTTTCAAAACGGCGACTCGTCCCCCATGCGTCCCATTCTCCAGCCTGTGCCCATACGCACGACGATCGTCGAACCTCGGCAACACGAGCGCGGAAGAGAGCGGGCCATCGATGCGACGGACACGTCCGAGTCCACCCTCGGCTAACCCCTTGCACGTGTGGTCGTATTAAACCCAAGTAGCCCGAGCGTCACCCGACCGTGTTTCCCTGCATCTTTGTTTTTAGTTTATGCGAACGCGATGCTTGCCGTGAGATCCAGAGCGAAGCCCACCCCATGTCATCGCGAGCGAAAAAGTTCGCTTCCGATAAATGTATATATAGTGTAGAGCGGCAGACGTCGAACCAGACGCAGACGCGCCCCAAGTTGGCAACGGATCATGATAGTACGCACGTACGACACACGGACTCGGATTGTAGCGCACGTCGTTGCATCCACGTGGCCATTCTCGGTGAACATATCCGCTCTGCATACAGTACGATATCGCATATGATACGAACCCCATGATCATCGGACGATGATGACAACTTCCTGGCAACGACGACCGTGTGCAGTCGCGCCGCCGAGCGTGCGTGATGTATGAAAACCTGCAGGGCTGCGGCGGCTTGTTGGAACTCGGACACTTCTTCTCAGACGCGTTGGTATCGGGCAAAAAAGGAAAGGAAAGGTTCGATCGGGGGTGCGGGCGGGTGGAGCGTTTCGAGAACGTCGCCCCTTGCGCCGTCCGCTGACACGCCGATGAGCGCGGGTGATTCCCAGGCCTTCCGCTCGAAGACGGCCGAAATCAAGGAAGAAACAAAAGAGGAAACGAATCATCGATAACAAAAAAGAAAGACGACGAAAGGTCCCAGGTCCCGGCCAACTCGACACGCAACCTCCCTCGTCGGCGCTCCGTCGCACGCACCCCACTAGGCTCATATCCAATATCGTTATCATACGAGTGCCTGTAAATACCACCCCGTAATGCCTGCAAGTATGAACGCACCGCCCCTCCTTGTCGCCGACGCGGCACCTGCCCTGATCTAGACCGCGCACCAGACGATTCGATCGGAGCCTCGTGGAATGCATATCCTCCATCGAATCATAGGGGCATCATGATGTCGAATCACATTCCTTCGCATCAGAGCATCGGAGCAACGGACAACTTGGGGGTCACCGCGTGCGAGACTCGGACGAGTCCCTGCTATCACCCGTGTTGACCCTGACGTGACGCCCGTTCATAAACCGACCACGCACCCCGATCCACAAAGGACGGCGACCTGTGCCGTCCTGTCCCATGACAAGGGATAGAGACGCGGCCCGTTGTGGTGCGCACCAAAGTCGACGTTGGCGCCAACAACGTGTCGTCGGACGGGCCGACATGCGACAATGCTCTTCGTCCACTCCCTGCGCGTTCAAACCCTGCCCGTGCCAACTTCATATACCAACGCACCACGCACCACATCCATCAACGCAGCGCCCCACGTATATCCGCGCCGCTGGTCTGCACGCGATGACACCGATCATGAACGCGCCGTGTTCGTGCCTCTTGCGTATCGCACGACTCCAAAACTCTGGATCGGTCGCACGTCGAGGTAATCGCCCACATTGGCGTTTTTCCCTCCCAAATCCCCGCGCCGATAGCTATGCCATTACACGGCCGTGCAGGGACGGACATGCACACGCCAGACCAGAGATCAGTGACGCCGTCTTGGATGCCCATGCCCTAAACTGAAAAACCGGTGCTACCAGTGCTGGCGTGGGCTGTGGTCCAAGGGCCCCTTTCGAACGGCGACTCGACCGATAACGCGTCGTGTACGATCACGAGAAACGAGGGAAGAAGCCGGATCGGGATCGGGAAAAAGTCGTATATCCAAACCTGACATGATCGAAAGAAGCAAGAGGTATCCCTCGACCCTTGCTTGACGTCGACGTCGATGCCTACCTGCACACGCTCGGTTACTTCATCCCGTTCATATCGGCAGATTACAAATTGCGATGTGCATTGCGTCAGCGTCAGCGTCGTTCGCGGTGCAGAGGCCAAGGGTATCCAACACGCTGTACGATACCAGGTATCGTCCCACGTCCGGCATCAGGGACGGCCAAGGGAAACATCGCCCGCCATGCGTCACCCTCAAATGATATCGACGACCGACGGCCATATCCTACCTCCATCAGCCCATCCATCCAACCAAGGAAAAAAGAACGACGTACTCGAGGAACGCGATCAACGACTGTATCACGGCCCATATAAACGGGATCCACCTAGTCGTTCGTCAGCTCAGGCGAGGTGAGCGAGCGCGCGGGTGGAAAAAGGACGCACGTCGACATGTAAAACTCCCCCGCCTGATACACCCACACGAGGACAAACGCGAGCACGGCAGCGCCGACGACCGCGCTCACGAGACTGATGCAGAGAAAGGTAAAGAGGACGAGGAGCGCGAACGTCCATCGGGATCGGCGGGCGTTGAGCCGGGGTGGTTTCGGCCATCCGTCGACGGGCGGGGGCTGTGGTTGGCTCTGTGTTTGGGAGTGCGAGCGAGAGTGGGCGTGTGTGTGCGGTTGCGAGTGGGAGAAGGACTGCAAGGGAGTGTGCGAGCGCGAATGGAGGTGTGCGGGCGACACGAGGACGATCGGATCCCGTACGCTCCTCGAGGGCGGAAAGAGAAAATTGGAAAAGGCATAGATGCCTGCGATAAAGTTGAACGGGAGATGAAATATGAGCGTCCAGTAGAGCGTGAATCTGAAGACGTCTGTGGCGGGTCAGTTCCGAGGGCGTTCGAAGGCGGCGGGGACGTACCATCGGGATCAGTGAGGTAGTAGCCGCCCGGTCGATCGGGTGGACTGGAAAACCCGACTTCTTTGGCGGGGCTGTAGAGCGAGGGCCAGGAAAAGTTGTTGACACTGCTCATGACTCGACAGGACAAACACTAGTGCATTCCATTTCAGGTAACGTCGCGAGATATTTCAGTTAGACTAGATATCCGATAGTACATAGCGTATCGATCCGGCTCAGCAGTACAGAAAAAAGAAAAAGAAAATTATTCATCCTCGTCAACCATCATATCCCGCCGCTCCCTCGCACGCCGTTTCTCCCCAGCCTCCTCATGCAGCGACCGAATTCCATACTTGGGCGTCTCATACCCGTCTGCGTCCTGTCCATCGTCGTCCAGACGTAACTCACTCAACGAAGCACGTGCAGACACTTCACCTAGTCGAATCCCCATCCGCAGCCCATCGGGAGACGGGTATGCTGCGGGGGTGGACGGGATCGAGAGCGGGGTGTCGGCTTGTGCGGGTGTCGACGGGCTGGACGACAGGCCAGGCAGCGAGTGTCCGTACCGTGCACTCGGCGACGTCGTGGGATCAAACGGCTCGTCGGGTTCTGGCTGCTGCCGTTGCACGCCAATGACGCGCAGTCGTTCCACCCATCTGCAATGTCAAGGGGACGTCAATACCTCCAAGTTGACAAACCAAGCCACGACTTACGAGTCTGCACGATCCAGACTTTCTTTTACAACACCTGTCACGCCACGCATCATATCCAGACTCTCTGTTGCGAGCGTCAGAATATGCTGAGCTGCCCGGGTCGCCGCACTAGCGGTCGGACGGCCCATACTTGCACGCGAAGAGGCCAGTGGTGATGAAGCACGAGACGACACAGGGGTCCCGGACAGAGACCGATCTGGCCCGCCAGCATTACGCTCTTTGCGGTGCCGGCCACTTCGTCGGTTGTTGCCTGTACCGCCTGCCGATGCACCTGCAACTGAGCTCGCGCCGGGTTTACCTTCTGATATGCAATGCGTAGCACTCGCATTCGCCGCGTTCGCCCATCGTTGAGGGAGGTGTAGGATGAAGCCGCGGACGCGCGCACGAGCAGGCTCGGGAAGTGCGCTGCCTGCATACTTGCTAACTACGTCTACGACCTGACGGATGGTGTTCACAACGTCTCTGCGAACGTCGTGCAGTGTTCGCATGTGTGTTGGCGAGATATAGGCGTCTGATGCGGATGAATCGGCGACATAAGATTGAAGGGAGTCGATAAAGTCGCGGAGGATGAGGATTTGAGAATCGATATGTGCCGTGGCGTACTGTGAAAGAGATGCTTCAGTGGGTCGTGTTGACGTTTCAAGGGGACAAACCTGGAGCCATTGGAGGCAATACTTTAATCGTCGCATGCTTTCTTCGCTGACTGCGGCGCCGATCCCACCGGCTTCGAGGAGAACAGTTTGCCATCGACTTCGCGGTGCGACCTGGCGATCGGAGTTCTGGTCCGAATGAGCATCGGGATCTTGGGATGGTGGCGTCGGAGTGCGACTTTCGGTCGCGGAGGGCGGGGACAGAGACGCCGACTCGTGTGTCAGAGCAAGCAGACGAGGGATACTACAATCGTCGGATAGAGAGTCATTTTTTGAGGCGCTTGGTGGTTCTCCGGTGTCCGGGTTTTGAGATACCGGGCCATCTACCAGCATCCTGTCGTCCGAAGTCGATGCGCGGCGATATCGCTCGAGCTGAAAGTGCAAGATGTGGACGATATGGGGCAGACGGGGACGTAAAGACACACCCTATCGAGTTGCCTGCAGGCGAATTCATCCAGCTGATTGACGTCGACAGGCAATCTATGGATGACGGGCCGCGAAATGTTCTTGACGGAGGACTCCATCATTTCTACGCCATACTGTCACATATCGGATAAGGAGCGAGGGGCGGAAAGATAAAGAGACGCACTTTGACGACGCGCGAGCTTGCTTTTCCGTGCTCATAGGCTCTTAGTGCGGTGCCTACGAGCGGTAAACTGGACACTCTGGATACGAAATCGGGTGGAAGAGAGTCCGGCGTTGGGGGAGACGATCGCGCGGTGCCATTTGAAGAGAGGGAAGTTCTGGCGCCCTTTTTCATGTCGCCGAGCGCACGGACGGCGATGCGGACGCTCTCGTCGTGGTCGTCGAGGTCCAACTCGCCCGAGGACGTGCTGGCCATTGGGGAAGAAACGCACGTGTTCACGCCACCCATATTCACGTGTTTGCCGATAACACGGTTTCCATAAAAGGGAAACCCCTGAGAGGAAAACATTATATCCGGAAAAGGAAATCTCCTGATGGTTTATGTCTAGACCGCCATTGAGTCGTCTCCACCGCGCTCCTATTCAGACCAGCCACCGCTTTGAGCGACAATACATTTCCCCACTCACTTATACGCGCCAGAATTCACAATGCGGCTGGCCGTTCCCCCTCCCTCCCCACCATGGCCGACATTGACAGAATGTTCCGCAGCGAGTTCGCCGTGCTCGCGGACCAGCCCACGCAGTCCGACCTCTGGGACATCGGCCCGCTCTCCCCCTTCGCAGACGACGCGTCCCTCGATGCCCTCGCCCTCGGCCTATTCCCCGCCCCGGACCGTCGGCTCGGAGGCCCCGCCCCCCCTGACGTCGCCCCCCAGCCGACCGTCCACCTCGCCGACGTCTCCCTCCGCACCACCCCACCCGCGTCCATGCCCATCCCGCCGATCCAAATACCACTCTCCGCATCCTCGTCCAGCGCACACTCCCCCACCGACTCGTTCGGCCCCTCCTCCGAAGACATGGACAGCGACGACTTCGACCTCGCCTACCCCTCCGACTCCGAATTCCTCCCGTCCCCCATCGGCATCGACCCCGCTTCCCTCTCCGCACCGAGCACCGCGGCCGCCATCCGCCCCTCCCGCCGCGCGTCCCGCACCATGTCCAAAATCCCCGTCCCGACTCCCAATCTCACAAAAAAGTCGAGGGGGCGCAAAGTCCCCACGTCCAACGGAGAGCCCATCCTCGCCGCCAGCAGGGACAAGACCAAAAAGGGCGTACGAAACTATACCTGCCACGTGGACGGGTGCGGAAAGTGCTTCGTGAGAGGCGAACATCTCAAACGGCACATTCGGTCCATTCATACCGACGAAAAACGTGGGTGGGGCCCGTGCTTTATTATCATTGCTCTTGTTTCCGTCCTCGTCGCTCACTGGCTCGCCTTTTTTTTTTCTTGAAGCATGGGTGTGCACGTACGGGAATTGCAGTCGCTCGTTTAGCAGGCGGGACAATCTGAACCAACACTTGCGCATCCACAAGCTACAGGACGACGGTGACGATTGATAAGTCAGGGGTATCCAATGCCACGCACACATATCAGATTTCACACTATCATTATTTCATCCTATTCCATGTATCGTCAGCAATGCATTGTTGGGGTCCAATATTCAATATCTTTTGGGCATGGCATGGGATCATGTATTGAGTGGATGCATAGCAAACGGGTAAAAGAAAAAAGAAGTGTACAGTCGATGACAATTCCAACCCGCGCAAGGCGACAAAATGACGCTCTCATGCATCGGCCGTTTTTCTAACACGCTTCTTGGCGACGGTGTTCTCCCTACGTCACATTGCACCGTCAAAACAAGTCCCGGCGTACACGCACGCGCTCACCTGAACCCGTTCTTGAACCGCCTGGACACGTCCTTGAGGTACCGCATCCGACCCGTTCCCGTCGTCTTTCGGCGCTTGGCCTTTAATCCCCACTCGTACGAACGGAGTTTGGCAGAGGGGTAACCGCACTGCGCGCAAGCTGCGTGTGCGCGTGAGTGTTTCGTTCGTTATCGATCAGCGGGATAGACGTACTCTTGTGTTGTCTGTGAAAGGCCCGGTTGCCACAACGCCGGCAGAGCGTGTGCGTCTTGGTGTGGCGCTTACTATCGAGGTTGGGCACCGACACGCGCGTGTGTGCGTGGGAGAGAGAGAACGCGGGATGAGCGCTGCGTCAAGAGTCGGGCAAACGAACAACGTACCCAAAGGACGAAGTACCTGATCACCGCGCGAGCAAAAAAAAAGGAGAGGCGGGATCGAGATCGTCAGCGGCCCAGGTATGAACGTCTCGGAACGAACCTTTTGTCTGTGCAAGAAGGAAAAGTAAGGGTGGTCAGCCTCCGCCGTGAACGACGTATCCAAGCAAAGACGGCAACGCCTGCAACGACCTCATCCAACCGATCCTACGCACATCCAACCGTCATTCATCCCATCCGACCCTTCTTCCACACCAGATGGGATATGCAGAAGCCAAGAAAACATGTCCGATGGATCGCAAGTGCGTCGATACTCACCATGTCGTTTTCTTGAGGGTCTTGTGTCGGAGGTGGTACCGATGAGGCCTTACCAGAGCGGCTGAGACCGTGGGAAGGAATGCGTGCGAGTTACCACGGGCTTCCTAAAAAGGGCTATGACCCTAACAGTGACGATCCCTACAAGCAACGCAAATCGATCTATGGAATTGTATACAGCAACAACTAGTACGGCAGAACCAGCGTATGACCTTAGACGTTCACCACACGGTTACACACATCCAGGTTAGGCTGGTACATACCCATGCGGATGCACCACCCTCAAACTTCCCTTGTCTTGGCCTACCCGCACTAACACCACCCTACACTCCCATTGTCCCGACCCACCCGCACTAACACCGCCCCATCTCACCATACGCTCATACCCTACAACACCGATTCCCTCACTTCTCCCACTCACTCTGGCTTCGTCGTAAACGTCCGTAAGCCATCAAAGTTCTATCTGAGGGCCCTTGGAGTTCGCTTACCCTCTTCGGAGTTGGTTACGGTCATCCTTGCCTGCAAAAGTGCATCCATGGGCTAAACGAGCGCATGGCAGCGCCCTACGACGAGTAGCTTTGGCGAAACGGAGGTATCGTTGCCGAGGGCACCGAGGCTTCGATGACCAATATTTTTTTTCGATGACACACAGTTTCTTGCAGCTGGATCGTTACAGATATAAGGTCAGTGCAATCGAACGCGTCAATCAGCATGGAGACTATCATTCTGCTCTCGCTCAGTCCACTCCTTTGTTTGCTCCTCTTTTGCGCTTTCCGTGGCGTTTCTTTCCTTACGAGCGTCATCAATGGATCCCTCGTCCTGGAGGAGTCGTCCGCGAGGGAAAACGACAACGGATATAGCAAACCCACAGGAATATTCATTCCAAACGTGCTTGCCAGATGGCCGTGGCGTCGTCGGGTTAACCCAAGCTATGCCGCGATCAAGAAGGAGGCTGATGATTGGATAACAAGTTTCCGAGCTTTCAACCCCAAAGCACAGGACGCCTTCGATGGCTGCGACTTCAGTAAGTGCTTTTCTTCATATTCTGTCCGCATACCAACTTTGTTTGATAGATCTCCTCAGCTGTTTACTTTATCCGGGAGCCAGGAAAGGTAAAGTCGCCACGGATACATTGAGAATTTTCTCAGCTATTCATTCAGAGCATGCTAGAGCTGGTTGCGATCTCATGCGTTTGTTATGGGTGTTCGACAAGTATTCTGATAGGTCCGCGCCCCCCGAGGTCAGTAAGAAAAAGGACGTGATCATGGACGCGTTCAGGAATCCTCATACGCCACGCCCGAAAGGAGAGTGGATTGGCGGGGAAGTGGCGCGTCAGTAAGTTAACTGACCGTTTCATTGGATGTCCGCAAGACGACGTTTACTCGACAACAGATTCTGGGAACGGACCATACAGAATGCCACCACAGTCTCGCAGAAAAGGTTCATCCGGACCATGGATGAGTATCTTGGGGGTGTCGTACAAGAGTCTATCGACAGAGAGGATCATCGCATCCTTGACGTCAAGGGCTACATCGATGCACGACGTCGTACCAGCGGAGTGAGACCTTCGTTTTCCATAATTGAGCTAGGACTTGACATCCCTGATGAAGTGATGGCGCATCCGGCCATTCAGGAGATGGTTCTAGCAGCTATGGACATGACCGCCTTGTGGAACGTCGGTGATATTCATGACAAGACATTGCGTTTACTGACGTGATCGCTTTGAAGGACATCGTTGCCTACAATCTCGAACGAACGCTTAGAAATGACCTCCACAACATTATAACGTGCGTGATGCACGAACGCCATACGGACGTGAATGGCGCCATACTGTGGACCGAATACTTTCTCCTTGGGGTTGCGGATAGGTTCCAAGCCGCCTTGGCGGCTCTTCCCGAATGGGAAGAGCCGTTGAACTCGCAGGTAAAGGAGTATTGCGAAGGCTTAGGTCAGTTTGTGCGGGGCCACGAAGACTGGGGTTTCGTCAGCGAGAGGTATTTCGGCAACAAGGGCCTCGAGATCAAGGCGAACAGATGGATTCCTGCCCAAGAAGAGTGCAGCGGAGAGTGGCCTCGTGCAAGTTGACGGTTCTCTTGCAGCCCGGGCCAAACATCGTTGGAGGCGGTGTGTTACACTAGCATAGTCACTGAACTTGTGGATTTTAATTTCTTGACGTACATAGTATGCAATCTTAATCACGGATACTGTAGAGTTATTCGACGACTCGGATATATCAGCATGGTTTGGGTGACCAGGATGGACCGTTGGCGGGTGCACGAGCTTATGAATTCGAATACCATTCGCGCAAAGTAATTCACTGGAAAGTCGATCGAATCAAGGGTACGAGTGTATCGAGCGTCTCGATCTCGCCTTGACGCCGTTGGCGTTCCCCCCCAAACTCGTCTCACCTTCGGAATCGCAACACCCGTCAAGACATTGCTAGCGATCTGGACGGGAACACATCCATCACGGTTGCGTCGCACCAGGACCGCAAAGGGCTCGCTCACGACGGCGGCGTGAAACTCCCACAGAGTCGCGCGGCACGACCGGAACCGTGCTGGTAGCCAGGCAGTGCCCGCGCTAACAATCGACCGATCGACAAAGCTTGACCTGTCGGACGATCCGCGCCGTCTGTCTTCCGTTTCTCCGCAAACCAGAAAGGCGAGCGGTAGGACCTACGATGTGGAAACGTCCGATCAAATCCGAGTCGCAGTCGGATTCGGAGCGTGGACGATCATGGACCGGGGACGTGCTGGTGGCCGAGGGAGCACCCCGCAATGCGCTTACCAAGAAACTTTGTCCTATCGCGGGGGATGGGTTCGTGTTGTCGGAAAGGTATTCTGTCGCCCGTGATGAGATTCCTCCTTGACAAGGCGTTTGAAGCCATGACTCCGAAAGCATTAGCAAAATGATGGGCAGTACCCTAGACGTGGGAATTAACATCCTATCGAGTTGCCGTCAGACCGTCGACAGGGATCGCGCTGGTGGTCAAGGCAGTACCGGCCCAGCCATGAACGACCGGGAAACTCGAGGATTTTTCGTGTCGAACGTAATGTATCTTATCTCTTCCTTTCGCGGGAGTCGTACCTCGAACGTTGAACGTTTGAACTTGGACGTCCTGTGGAGTAGTAGTAACAAGACTCACTGCAAGGCTGCCGTATCCCGCGACAACCCGTGGGCCCGAGTCCTAACAAATACCACCCATGGTTTTCTTTTCTGAATGAGAACTCGTACTACATCAGCGGACAAAAAAAGATTGTGCTTCAATGTCAGCACTGGCAAAGAATGAGAGAACGGAAACTCGGGGGTTCCCATGGCGAACTTGACACATGGAACGCTACTAGTACGTGCCATACAGCGCATGGGGTGTCAGTGATGAGTCTCTGGCCCTTCCGACAGATCGTACGGCTCTGGGTAGGGATAGTCACAGTGACTCGTTCGGAATTTCGCAGATGGGCCTGCGCAGATCTCCGATTCCTACGACGGGCTGCTTGAAAAGGGATATAGCCCCTATCGAGTACACATTGCACGGATGATAGTCCTCTTGCCAGTGCTGCAAGCCGATTGACCTTGAATTGTCGTGCAACGAAAACCGACTCGGATTTAGTAGTACGGATCCGGCACACGTTCAACCCCCCCGGGCCGGAAGCGGATATCCCGACAGATATACAAGCCCGGGTCTGGGACCCGTGGACGCCGCTGTGATATCGTTCAGACCGCTAGCAATGTCACGGCGAGTGTTACTATTCAAGGGTGGAGATGGGTGAGGCGGCATGCCAACGCTGTCCGAGTCGAAACGAGATCAAGCAACTCGATAAAGTCGTACCCCGAATCCAGTAAATCAACTTTCTGGTGAATGCTTTGCGCAAGAGATTTATAAACTTCATTGAATCATGGTGGTATATCCACGTCGTTAAATCATTCTACAGTATGGCATACTACATCAAGAAATTCACAAGTTCGCCCAGTCGGTCGGTGAGTATGCTAGTATAACACGGCGCCTCGAGCAATGTTTGGCTACAAAAGAGAACTGTCAACGTGCACGGGGCCAATCTCCGTTGTGATCTTCTTCGGCATGAGGAACATCCATTTTTTCTCCTTGATCTCGAGGCCCTTGTTGCCAAAGTACCTCTCGCTCTCGAAGCTCCAGTCACTCAAACCCCGCACCCACTGACCTAAACTATCGCAATACGCCTTGACCTGTGAGTTCAACGGCTCTTCCCATTCGGGAAGAGCGGCGAAGGCGGCATGGAACCTTGCCTCAGCGCCAAGAAGAAAGTCTTCGGCCCACAGGATGGCGCCGTTCACGTCTGTATGATATTCGTCCATCACGCACGTTAAAAGGTTGTGGAGTTCATCTCCACGCATCTGCTCGAGATTATAGGAAAGGATGTCCTTCAGAGAGATCACGTTAGTACATGCAACATCTTCTCAGGAATTTCACTGACGTTCCAGAAAGCGGGCATGTCAATAGCTGCTATCATCATATCCTGAATGGCCGGATGCGCCATCACTTCATCAGGGATGTCAAGCCCTAGTTCGAGTATGAAAAATACTGGTTTGATTCCGGAGGAACGACGTCGTGCATCGATATAGCCTTTGGCATCAAGGATGCGACGATCCTTTTTGTCGAAGGACTCCTGCACGACACCCTCGAGATACTCATCGAAGCCCTGGATGAACCTTTGCTGCGAGACTGCGGAGGCATACTGTATGGCCCGTTCCCAGAATCTATTGTTGAGTAAACATCGTTTTGCAGACACCCAATAAAATTATCAATACACTTACTGACGCGCAACTTCCCCGCCAACCCACTCTCCTTTCGGACGTGGTGTATGAGGATTCCTCAAAGCATCCATGATCACGTCCTTTTGCTTACGGACCTCAGACGGCGTGGACCTATCAGAATGCTCGTCGAACACCCAGTACAAATGCATGAGGTCACAACTAGCTCTAGCATGCTCTGAATGAATGGTTGAGAAATTTACTCTGCTCAATGTATCCGCAGTGACTTTACCTCTTCTGCCCACAGGGCAAATCAGACAGCCAAGGAGACCTACCAAAACAAAATTAGTGTGTGGACAGAATATGAAGAAAAGCACCCACTGAAGTTGCAACGATCGAAGGCGTCCTGGGCTTTGGGGCTGAAGGCTTGGAAGCTCGTTATCCATGCATCAGACTCCTTCTTGAGCACGGCACAATCTGGGTGAATCCGACGAGGCCAAGGCCATCTGGCAAGCACGTTCGGAATGAAGATTCCGGTGGGACCGCCACATTTATTGACGTTTGTCTCGAGGGCGGACCCATCCCGAACAAATGACTCATTGGTGACGCTTTCACGCATCCTGGCGATAAGGACAGAAAAGTTACGGAGGGCACGGAGGATGAGCAAGCTGATGAGTGGACTGAGAGGTTCAGAATTTTCTAGACCGATAGGTTTGTTCGATTACACACTGACCTTATATCTGCTGCAAGAAATAGTTTTGTCATCGAAAAATATTGATCAAAATAACCACAAATGGCATGATTATATCACAAAAGGTGCTAACCAGCACTCGGAAGGGCTACAAGGTACTTACCGCATACGTGCTAGTTTAGCTGCACTCTTTAAAGACCAGAAGCGACACCATAAAGGCTGCAAGCGAGCTTTTGGCTCGGCTATGTTTTGTAGATCCGGGACGACCTGGCTTAGTAGGCCACTGCTGCCGCCGCCAAACACCATGTTACAAGCTGAGCGCTCTTTTAGTTCATAGCTGCACTTTTTCCAGGCCAAAATGAACGTAAGCAACTCCAGAGGGGTAAGCGAATTATTGGGAAGCGGGATTATTAAGGAGTCATTGAGCACTTACCACAACTGAGAGAACCCCCAGTGGGCTTCCCAGGGACCCTTCTACTGCGGCGGTTCTACAGTAAAATTTCTGGGATAAAGTGACTTAAGTCAACGTGTTTGCGAAAGTAATGGCAATCGAGGGATTGTGGCGTTTTGTGACGAAAAAGGAAATCGTACTGTACCCTCCCGCACACAATGGTGTGGCAGCCTCGAGCAGATTCCGATCGCGAAAAACGATGCGGGAAACATGGAGGCTCATGAGGGTATCCACGAACGATAAAGAATCATTTTTTCTCCTCATCGTCTCAGCTAACACCGGCGACCCACCACATCAGCCCGACGACTCCAAAAAGGCTCTTGTTTCAAGCGAGCTTCTGGCTCGGTTATGTTTTGTAGATCAGAGACAACGGACAGAGCCTGGGCCCAAAACCAACAGACTAATCAAATATTATTGGCTCTATGCGGATAGAAAGTACTTCTCTGTCATTTGTGGTAACCGATGTCTGTACGTTCCCCGTCACAAAACGCCACGACCTGTCCTTTCCTTACTGGTACTTTACGCCGTCTCGTTGCATGAACCGTGAATCGTGCACTTACGACCCTGCAGGCTAATCACGTACTCTAACGCAAGGTCAGTCAGCTGATATGGGGCGTCGTGGAAACCTATCAACGGAGGACGTAAATTGGACGAGCGTGCTAGTCTGGTTTATCGTCTCGGATCCTACCCACTGATCGGTGTGTAGATAGCAGTTCTAGCTCGAGTTGCAGTCCAGACTTCATCCAGGAATTCGGACGCGAGCCTCGGATAAGTGCTTCACTCCATGCCCCGAGGGTCATTTCAATATGGAGCCTCAGGATCTGGCACAGTGGCACTAAGCCCGTCAGTCAGGTCATTCGTTAGTCGCAGAAATGTCACCGGGATCAGGTCACACAAGCGGAATCCAAACTCCGCTCGGTACCACCTGACGAAAGGATCGACGTTATCAACAAGGTCCGTTTTTACAACAGGGATTGGGAACTCTACCGGGGGGACACTCGACCCAACCACAAGGAGTCGCCTCACATCATGCAGGAGTTGGCAGAGGAGACCGACCGGCTAACCATATTAGCTGGGTGACATGCGACGACGAGGAGATTTGAACTGCTTCTATCGTTCGTGGGTACTGTACCCTGCCAAGTCAGCCCCGGATCAGCAGAAACCACAAGTTACGTGTTTACGTGTTTAGCTGCACTTTGGGCTCGGCTAAATATGATGCAGTCATCGACACAACAGCCAAAATGAACGGCTGCGACGAAGTCTTTCATAACTAGGCAAGCCCTCTCATTGGCTGGCGGGCACCTAAACGATTCAAAAGAGGGTCTTACAGCACGAGTTACTAAAGGTACTTCACCACTATGCCTAAAGTGGGTCATCCAAGGTTGTGGGCAACTCGGCTAGGTTTGTCGATTGGCAGGTCAGAGCTCCATTGATATTAGCTCTGGTGACTTATGCCCCGCTACGTCCCACCTAACCTACACCCTTTGTGCGAACGCTTCGGGCACTAATGCAAGAATAGGCTCCATAGTGGCATGGACCCTGGAATCGCGGATGAAGCACTTATCCGTGGCCTAGGCGTGTCCATTTGAAGTCCAGGCCGAGTAGCGCCACCAGACGACATAAAGTATCGATAAGGAAAAGACAGACTAGGGCTCCGATCCGTGGGGTTCGCATGGCACGAACCAGCGCTCGATTGGCCCTTGGTGCGGTTTCCAGCAATGTTTCCTCCTTGCTCCTTGTTATTGCTCGAGCATGAATCTCACTGTGAATACAAGTACATTGAGCAAGCAGACTCGAGCCACCTCGCAATCGTGCGCATGCATCCGGGTCGCTACCAGACCCGTCTTTCCTGCTTAACGATCGCCCCCACCTCGTAATCCACATGCATCCAATCACTGCCAGACTCATCTTGTAGTCATCGTCTCTAAACGATCTTCTTCCCCCTCTGCCCCCAGCCGGCTGGGACAAGAGACGGGAACCAGATTCAACGAGTGGAAACACATGGTTGAGGTAGTAGCCTGAGGGCGGTTCAGGAACTGTCAAGTTACCGATCCGAATAGGTGTCCAACACCGTGACAACATAAGTTCCGTTCCGTTCGGCGACCCAGCCCATAAGTAAGAGCGTCATATTCTCTTTGCCAACTTTCCACTGGAAAGAGAATTGCAATTTGAACGAACCGGTCGTTTGAACGTGGCACGCAGAACCCCCTCTGGTGGCAGCATGCGCTTTTCACAAGGGATGCGCTCAAGATCGACATGCCCATGTGTCAGCGCGCGGCGTGCTGTCGTCTGACACCTAGTAAATCATGATCAAGCCCCCCCTGCGGGACTTTCAATGACAGCACCATGGAACGCGTTAAAAATGACTATAGCAACGTTGATTACGAGCGTCTTGGCAGAGACGCGGAAAGTATCATAATTCATCATATTGACGATACCCAAGACGACGTCGGGGTGCCAGGCTTGTCGATAGCACGAATACGCTGCCAAGCCCGTCACGGACGCAACACCCTAAAGACGGCGTCAGCCCCCAGTCTAGACACTTTGCAACCATGGCACGAACATTGAAAGTAGTAAAGACTATAAGCAAGAACGATCGTCAGCGTACAGGATCAGGATCACAGAAAAGACCATCTCAGGAAAACGTACAGTTGCTTGGATCGTATTTCTGTTTGATCTGCTGCAGCCGGTCGTACTTGTAACCAAAAGGGCTTGAGAAGTAAAGTGGATTAGATTGACGCGCGGGAGCAGCATGTGGTTGCCCATACCTTCCTGCCAGTCAGTTTCCTAGGCACTTCCCTCGGTTTGGAAGTTGTTCGTCAGCCCAATGGCATTCAACGGGCCCGCTGCGCTGTATACGGCCTACAGCATGGAGACATAGGTGCTCTGACTTATTCCAAACGTCCACGACCAGTGAACAGCATGCCATCCAAACACAAGAAACCCCTCCAACTAAAAGACCCACCCAGGGTACTAAAGTACATGCCATGCAGCGTCATAGGAATCCGGGTTTGCTCCCGCCTCGTTGACTCACATTTCGCACCGATTTGAGGATCAAAAACGCCGGCCGGGCGATCCTTCAATGGGGCAGTCGAAATCTGCAGCCCCTCCCTTGCGCATACGCACCAGACTGTATCCACCCTCAACAAACACAACGGTGGATGTGATACCTGAGTTGATAATCTGATTCTGGTACTTCCCAACGAGTGCTATAAAGTTTACTCCAAGGGTCTGAAGGTCTCCCGGGGCGTTTGGCGCGATTCGAGATGGAAGGCCATATACCATTCCACAAGAATTACAGCGGTTTGCGAAAGTAATGCGCCACCTTCAAGTTGAAGGGCAAGATTTCGTTTTGCGACGAAAAACTTGAAGGTCTGGATCATTTCGGCCTGTGCCATGTTCTTCTGTAGGATGGTAGGATGTTCTGGACTGCCGGGCTGGTCGCAAAGGACCCTTAATTCCCATTTCGCTCGAATTCGAAGGCTAAGATCGGGGTGCCTACGTACGTGAGTGCGGTAGCGTCGACAGTGGGGTTAAGCTTCAAGTTATCCGAGGCTCGTGTCGGTTTGACGTCCAGGCGCAGTCAACGGCACTGGCAATGTCACGGTTCATGCAAGAGATGAGGTTAAGGAAAGGTCCGGGTTTGTACATAGTATGGCACGAGCCAGCGTTCGGTCGGAGTTTCCAACAACGTTTCCTCCTACTCCTTGAAGTTACTGTTGCTCGAGCGCGAATCTCAAGTACTGTGAGCAAACATAGAATGAAGCAGGTTCCAGCAACATCGTGATCCACCTGCTTCCAAGTCACTACCAGACCCGTCTTTCCTGCTGAATGACCGATACACCGCCCACCGCCACTGACCAAAACATACATCGAACGAACAGATTTCAGTCACCCCAGTCGTCTTTCTGGAAGCCCGCCGTGGCCGACGGCGGGAACACTGAGAGGGGCGGGCACGAAAGAACTGGACCACGCTCTATGCGGGCGACCAGGACGTACGGGCACAAGGGGCGATTACTGTAGCTCTACGAGGCGCAGGGTAATTATGTCGACATGATACCAGTAGGATGCCAGAGTGGGCTTACACTTTCCCGCCTGATCATGCCCCTAAACCTCCACGGCCACGTTCACCCGTCAGCCTATCAGCCTGCTGCTCATACGTCCCCCTTTCCCTTTCTGCCTTAAGATGAATGGTTCCCATGTGCAACAGATCGTAGCATGTCCATACTTTTTGATCCTGGTAGCGCAAATCATCCTAATAACTCGTAGTCAAAGTCAACGAAGAGTAATCATTGCACAGTCAGTGTCTGCAAAATTGGATGCCACGCTGTCTGCGGTAGTCTATTCTGGTGGAGTACATCTACTAGTACATGTGAACATAACTACGCGATCGATGCCCTTGATAAGTTCGTGTGACGCTATACCTAGATGCAGAGCCATGCGTTGATCCAATTTTAGCAGGTGTAGTGAGAGTTGGGTGTAAAGCGTCAAGGTGCCTTGGAAACAGGAGATGCTCCAAGGACAAGGCGAATTCTGAGGAAACAAAGCATTCACCAAGTTCCAACGGACGCGCAGCTACAGTGATAATGTGAAAGTAACATCGCGTCTGAAATGACGAATACAATGATCGATCACAAGTAACGAAAACCGATTTCGTAGTACATAATATACAACGACAGCCAAGGACTAGTGGTTCATCACTCCCGGGGGCGGATACCCCGACGCATACACAAACTCAGATTGGGTTGGCACATACCCATGCGGATACACCATCCCCAACTGCCCTTGTCGCAGTCCACCCGCACCCACACCGCCCCACCCAACCGCACGCACATCCCCACCCAACAGCAACCCCGTCGACTGATTCGCCCACTTATCCCACTCGGCCCAATACTCTGGCTTCTCTATCACCTCTGGCCGTGTGTTATACCACGACGGCTCCGCACCCTGCCTCATCCTCGTGCGCAGCCGACTGCGCGGATTCATATCCGGGACGTACTCGTCTGCGATATGGGCATCCGATACCCACGGGAGGTCGTCCAGCTCGGCGACGAACCGCCGGAAACGCGCCATGGTGGAGGAGAGCGAGCCCTTGGACGACGAGCGCTCAACCGCGAGGGGTTGGATACCATTACCGCTCGGTGGGAGCGGGAACTTGGGGTCGTCGTCGTCGTCGGAGGCGAGTATGGGTATGGGTGTGGAGGTGAGCGGGGGGCCGAGAGCGGGGTCAGCATAGACGGGCTCGTGGAGGGTGTGTGAGCCCTCTTCTGTTGCGGCCGCCACGGGCTCTGGCATGCCTACCGAGAGGTGTCGTGGTGTGGGGGACGGCAAGCGCGCAGACCGGATCGAGCTGGGGAGTGGGGAGGGCGGGATGGAGGGCGAGGCGACCGAGAGGTTTCGCGGAGACGGCGAGTGTATCGAGTTGGGGAACGAGGAGGGCGGGATGGAAGGCGAGACGACTGTGATGGGGGGCGCGATTTCCATCGAGGGCACGGGGACCGGTGAGGCGCGCAGCGAGCCGGGGATCACGGCGGGTGTAGCGCCGACGTTCGCTGGGCGCACATACGGCGAGGTATACGGCGTCGGGTTCACGTAGTCGTACTGGGTCGCCTCGCTCGGCGCACCGAGCCCGGGCTGGCTCATGTACGAGCTTGGCCTGGGCATGTGGAAGGGCGGGGCGGGCTGGAAGCCCGAGAGCTTCTTCAGGCCCTTCCAGAACGACTTGATGAGGCTGGGGCGCTGCGGCGGACGGTACGGGTCCAGGACATCGTACTGCGTGAACGCGAGGTCGTCCACGGTCATGTGCTCTCCGACCGTCGGTGCGGGACTGGGTGGGATGGGGCTCGGCGGGGGGTGTGCGGGTGAGGATGGCACCTGCGGGGAAGGGAGCCATGGGGTCGGGGGTGGATGGGGGGTTTGGGGCGTTGGGTCGGGGGAGGAGATCCAGGTGACGTCTCTGATGCGGGGTGTCTGGTGCACGGAGCGGCTGTAGCGATTTCGGCGGGACTCGGGGCGGCGGTATGGATCATCGTCGGGGTCGCTGGCGTAGTACGTCTCTGGAACGTGCACGCCGCGTGGGGAGGGATAGTCCATGTATCGAGAGCCCATCGAGGCGTCTGACAAGCTACATAACGAGCGTTTGTCACCAACTAATACGTCCTCGAGCGCGCTAGTATACTGCTGGCAAGGATTCCCTCGGTCATTTCAGACACACTCAGGATGAATCACTTTAGCGCGTTCGTTGGCGAAAATTCGCTGCCATCTCTTGTTACTGGGCCACCTTGACCCACCCTCGCCACACTGTTCGGGTCAGCTCCGGATGTGGTGTCAAGAACATCGCCTCGCTCAACCATTCTCGTCTACACCCACGTCTTACCTCCTTTACTCGTCGAACGGTCGGGACCTGCACGCGCGAATGCATTTATCAAAATCCTGATGCCCAGTGGCTGTCGGTCCTTGATTTCCCCATCTTCGTCTGTGTCACATAAACCCCATCATCCTGTCACAGGCCTTGCTGCGCTCGAGGGATGATCTCTTGCAGATAACGCCAACGGGGTAGAGTATTGAGATGCGATACTCGAGAGTTGACAGTATTCGTAGACTTCTGCTTGTTTCCTCAAAGCTGGTCGGCGAGCAGTGTTACATCCACAGCTGTTGTCATCCTCGCACCGCAACTTCGCGGACTGTGCCCACGCGGTGTTCAGTGCGGCTTCGCCGCCTGTTTGGCTGGTGCTTCCACTTTCGCTCGACGATATTGCATTATCATTCCATCATTCTTTCTTGAAGCTCCGTTAGCTTTGAGTCAATTCCCGCAGGTTCCTGAGGAGGCTGGGACCTTTGACTTCACAGTCCCAGTGCCGCCCCCGCCCCCCGCCAGTCAGTGCGCGTCACGTATAAATAGCTGGTAGCCGAGTTCGCCGATGGTCAGACCAGTCAGGACCACTACCCAGTTCACAGATAGTGGCTAAGGAAATCGTAGCCCTCGAACGTCTTCTGACGAGAATCAGCTTCATCGCAGGCAGGGCCCATACCTGTGAGACGATCTCCGACCCGACCGCTTCGCTATCTTGACGTGACACTTAATCTAGCACTCAAACAGGTCCGCTGAGACTTTCGTCGCCTATAAAGCAGAGGAGGCCACCCCCAAGACTGGTCCTCAACCCGAATTCGAACTGCCTGAGGCCCTGGCAATTGACATGCCGTCCCTTTTACCCTTTCTATCCCTTTTTATTTCTTTGTGTCTTGTTGCGGAGTCTCTTGCGCAAAACCTTCAAGCTCCGTATGCAGTCCCAAGCTACGTTACTCTCGAGAGTTCTGCCTGGCCACCCGTATCTGCTTGGGCAGCCTTGAATAGTATCCTTGGTGGTCGACTGCAGGCATTGCGTCCGTGGGCTGCGGTGTGTTTTACCGAAGACCCACTCTACGATCCGGCCAAGTGCAACACCGTGTTGTCAAACTATACGAACGAATATACAGTAAGTATTGTTTCGTTATGTGGCTCGTGTTGAAGATGTTTCATGATCTTCCCGTTAGCGTGAAAGCATTGCGTCGGCTCTTCTTTGGACGAACTGGGAGAGTTGCGGCTATCATAATTGCTGTGCATTGAACTATTCTGATCCGCAACCAGTGGCCGGTGGAACGTGTCACCAAGGGACTACGCCACCCTATAGCATTGCGATATCGAGTGCCCAGGACGCGAGCGATACCGTCAATTGGGCTACTACCCACAATGTTAAACTAACCATCAAGAACACGGGTGTGATATAGTTCAGTATCTCATATTCCTCATGCCCGTTTACATCTTGTCTCAAGGTCATGACTACCTGGGTC
>JBBPKY010000043.1:0-64949 GCA_038089495.1 Xerocomellus dryophilus
TGTGCGGAAGGCTCCTGTTCGTATCCGAAATTCACGACTGGGTCCGACCATAGCAGATCACACAGCAACCCGCTAGATCCGGGCTCCTGGAAACGGTCGAGCTGTGCATAGATCCGTCAACCAGACGCTCGTCCATGATCCGGAACAGGAACATGAGGGTGATGATGAAAACGCACTCGTCGGAGGTCGTCCAGGGTGATGAGCTCTGGGGAAAGGCCTCCGTGAACACAAAAGAAGCGACCGTCGATGAGCGCAGCGACGGGTAGTGCATTGAAGGATTCCAAGCATGCGTCGTAAACGGCGTGAGAGTACTTGTGGAGGCCTGTGCCAAGAAAGAAGACGCTCATCACATTGAGCTCGGGCGAACCCTGGACCTTGGGCTGAGGACATGCGTACATTCGCGCTTGAAAGTAAAATATTCCGTTAAATGTCGACATTCGTGGTTGCCACGGAGGAGGGTAATATCTTTGGGACGTTGGATCTTGAGCGCGTAGAGGTATAAGAGGCACTGGAGGTATGAGGGTGAGATTAGTGAGAGCGAGGACAGATCGAAAGGGCACGCACTTCGATGCCAAAGTTTCCGCGATCGACGTAATCACCGAGGAACAAATAAGAGCTTTCTGAAAGGCTCCCTCCGATCTCGAAAAGTTTCATGAGGTCATACTGTGGCGAGCCCAGGTAGGACGCGAATCAGCACATCTACGAGGCGTGGCGTTGATGGGGCACTCACGTATTGGCCATGGATATCGCCGCATACTACGAGGAGTCACACGACCGGTCACTTGCACTGATGACGACCAAGAGAAAGAAGGGACGCAAACTCACTCGTAACAGGACTTCCCACATTGACTAGATTCGGTTCACGGGACAAGATGGACGTCGCTTTGGAGAGAATGTAGAGCGCCTGCTTTTCCGTCAACCTCCCCTCCTTGAAGAAGTGTTGCTTCATAAACTCGACATTGGGCACCATGTGATGGTCGCCGGGCGGTCCGTACTCCCTGATGAAGAGCTGGTCGTCGGGCGGTGTCCAACCGACAGGTTGTGGAACCTGTATATGCAAGAATGTAACAGAAAAGGGTGGTCAATCATACTGCGATCGTCATGTAGCGTTGATCATGTTGGAAGCGGGAGGGTCATGAGAGACTGACGTTGGGTATTGCTCGTTCTCTCAAACTTACTCCGGGCTGGATGACACTCCATTGGGGCACACCACCGGGGATGACGGGGTCGTGGTCTTGCTCAAAGGTGGAGCCGTAGGGCGCGGGGTTTGCATTATAGCTGTAGTAATCTTGATTGGACGTCATTCAGATCGTGGTGCCGGGTATCCTTGCTGGGTATCGGTCGTCGTGTTGCCCGGCGTCGCTCGCCGTGCTGGTGGTCAAACGCTATGCGGTGTCCAGCACTTTCTCAGTGGATACTTTCTTTGTTCTCATACCAACACAGCACCCAACCTTAAAAGCTTAACCGCCGACACCTCATCCTCCGGCCAGTGTGGAAGAACAACTGTGTCCGCACCGGGTTGGACGATACGCAGCTTATCTCTCGCGCGCGTTTCGTCATCACGGTGCTTCGCCATTCCGCCCATCCGCGCGACCATCACCTCGGACATCGACGAAACACGAATGTGAAAAAGGACCCGCAGAATGAGTGGTGCAAAGCTATCACCGCTGGAATAACAATCACTGAAACGCCATCTATTTGTCGACGGAACTGTTTCACGATGTCCGATCAACCCGGGGTTGTACCTCAACTCACTCATCAACTTTCGGAGTTTCGCTACTGGCCTTTCTCGTAAGTCATTTCGTTCGTATTTGCTCTCTGCAATGGAAAATACCGTGCAGATTCTCTCTCCGACGCTTCGTCATAGCTGCAGCGCAAGATGGGTTGATTTCTGAATAGATCTGGAAGTATCCCATGGCCGGCGTCCAACAGTGCAAGGCAGGTGGAGACGGGCATCAGGATGTTGTTCGCCCTCACGTCCTCGCCACGGACTACGAACAGGATGATCAGTCTATCTAGTCGCGCAAAGCACCGCTGCATCAGTGCGCGAGGTCCACACCCTTCTCACGAATCTTGAGGAGATGACTGAGACGAAGCTTGCTCCGCGTCCGTGCTCATGTCGAGGTGTCCCTGAAGTGGTCTGGAGTAAAGAGCTCCGAGTGCACACCGGAGCTGCTTCGTAGCACGGGTAGTGCGCGTGCGGTGGTAAGAAGGAGCAGGACCAACGTCGGGGAACGAGCGTAATCGCACGAACTACTTAGACTCGCACTACAACTCTCAATGCGATAGCGTCCTTCGTGGATCATATGATACAGATGGGAAATCAATCGGAAGTCGCTGAGCAAGACGACCAAGTTTTCTAACGTCTGTCGCGGTTCGATCATGCGAGGTCGGTTGTCTGGATAGCAGATTGTCGCCCGTCTAGGCGCGGTATTAGCTGGTCTACCAAAGTTGATGTTAGCTGCGAGACATGCGTGGTCCGAGATAAAGCTGTGTCACTCACCTTCCACCCAACCACCGTCGACAAGTTCTACCATGGCAGACTTTGTGCGAGGACTCGACCCCGGCAAGCTCGTGCTAGGCGGCGCTGTACGACTTTCTGTCTGCTGCAGCCATCGTGTCCTCACGTCCGTCCCCAGGTGCTGTCCTTCATCCTCAGCCCGTTCGCAGCACCGGCGTACAACCTCCCCCTCTTCTTGTTCGGAACCCTCGTTCACGAGTCCAGCGACGCCGTCCAGTCGCTCAAGCTGGTACGCCCCCCGTTCCCTCTTCCGAACCCCCGTCGCACTCAACGCGACCAACCAGTTCTCGGGCCTCTTGTCCGCCTCGATCATCTTCGATATCGTCTGGACGTTCAACAACGACCAAAGCGGCCTCGCCAAATTCCTCCTCCTCCTCCTCTGGCTACTCAAGGCGCGCACCCCCGCCCGCCCGCCCGCACACACGCGCTGACGCCCTCGTTCTAGTTCCCCACCGCCGCAACGTTCCTGACGGCTCTCCGCCAGAGAGGCTCCCAATTCATGGGCCTCGGCGCCGACGTCAGCGGCCCGACCGGCGAGTGTTTTCTCCCCCGTGTGTTCTCCCTCGTGCGGCGCGTGCTGAATCCGCAGCAGTCTGGTCCATGCCTGGCGGCTTCACTTCGGGCGGCGGTCGCGAGGGCTACCAAGTCGTCGACGACGAACCGCGCGTCGGCGGCCCTCGCGGTGGACCGCCTCCGCCCCCAAAGACGACCGTCGTCGCGCCAACGGCGCAACCCGCCCCAGGCGTCCAACCGGGCAACTACCAGAGCGCATAAAATCACATCCCTACGGTTGAGCGTCCGTAGTGCCCCGAGAAAACTATGCTTTTGTTCTCTTTCGCTCGTAGAATCCATGGTAATCGACACGTATGCATTTGTAGACGTGCAGGACGTGCGGTCTGCCTCAGAACTTTGCTCGACTCACGTTTCTCGTCGCACGTCCCGGATAGTTCGACACTTGTTCACCACCCATGTCTCGTTCAGTTTCTGTATTACAATGAATATGGCTTGCCTTTGGGACTCTGTGGCAGGAAAGCATTCAGGTGTCGCGACCAACGCCATAAGGGCGTAGGCAGTATCATTCGTCAATTCGTCAAGGGTAATCGTAAGAGAGCATAGCAAAAGAATGTCGCTCGCGAGGAACGAAGACAGCACAACAAGGCTAGTCGTACAAGGAAAAACAAACGGCGCGCACTCACGAAATCATAAATCGAGCCGTCCCACGTCGTCACAGAGCCCGTCTGCGACGTACGCGCGTACATGCCCACCCCTCTACACGCACGCCGGCTCCTGCGTCAACCACCGCAACACCGCCTCCGACCGCGGTCTGATCGCCAACTTGAACGGATTCGGTATCCTATCGCCCAGCAGCGTCAGCGTCAACACGTTCACACCTCGCCCACGACACGCACCGAAAGATCGAATTGTCGTACACCACCTCGGGCTCGACTTGCACCCCATGTTCGTCCATCGCCTTGCCGATATCCAGCGTGGAAATCATGGACACGATCAGCAACCACGCCGAAGACTCGACGAGATGTGCGCCGGGACATCGGCTGTGCGCAGGCGTTTGCGTGAGCGATTCGACGCATGGTCGAGGACGCGCGCTCACCGTCTCCCAAAGCCAAAGACATACGCCCGTGGATCGCGTCGTCGTTCTGTCGCCTCGTCTACAGCCGGCGTGAGGAACCGATCAGGATTGAACGTGTGGGGATCCGGAAAGAGGGTCTCGTCCCGGAGTATCGTCCTGACACACGTCCCAGTCAACCTGTGCCCTCGCATACACCCACTTCAGACGTACCAGATATTCGGAAATACCTGGTACGCAGTCGGGTCAACACGACGAAAACGAAGAGAGCACGTCGACGTACGAGTGACCCCTTGGGTATGAAGATGCCATCGTAAACGTCATCCTCCATCAGCCTGTGTGGAAGGCCTGTGACAAACATGAGCATCGATCTGCACGCCACTTGGCTTGCACTGACCCAGAGGTACAGGCGCGCCCCACCGCAGCGACTCCGTAAAGACTGCTTCGCAATAAGGCAACGACGCCCGATCTTCGAGTACCGGCAACCGAGTCTGCCCAGTCACCGCGTCGATTTCTGCCTGTGCTCGTTTGAGCGCTGCGGGATGCTGCACCATAGCGAGGATGAACTGAGACATGGCCGTGACGGTCTGTTCATCAAGGTACTCTGGTCGTCATGCTTCCGCGTGGAGGTCGACGGAAGTACTTACAGTGTCAATACTAGCTCGCGAGTCGTCAGTAACAACACACGCTGCCAAGGACATGTGCCTGACCTGCCAGCATACATCGAGTTTGCCGTCCATCTTAAATCGAAGTCCTGTCGAGCATCAAATCCCTTTTCCTTGCCTTCCATTTCATCCAATACCGTGGAGATGAACGACGCCTTTGCAGTGCCCTTGCGCTATTCAAAGCGACACTCAGCCCCGTGCAAGACAAGTAACAAGAATGACTGTACCCTCTCGTTCAAAACGAACGCGTATGGCTCGTCGACAAACTCCTCCATCTTCTTCTTCCATATGGCTGCATTTCGCTTGAATCCCGCACCAGGGAACCAGTCTGGCAAATGTTTCACTAGACAACACGCGGGTCAACGTGCCTGGCTCGGATCAGCCAACGGGGACGTACGGGAAGGAAAGATGTCGACAGGCCAAATTCCACCGCCAGATGCGATACGATTGGCGAGTAACGAAAGACACTCGTCGGCAAGTTGCAGAAAGGCATCGTCGGTCGACCTGACATGGTGTCCATACACGACCAATAGCGTCAATCCACCCGCGTACCTAACCACGTGATCAACGTCAGGACAGGAAAAAAAAGTCAAATAAAAAAATAAAACGCACCGTCGGAGGTGGTCCTGAAACTTGGATGGATCTTCGAGAAGCCCCTTGAGGAATGGCTTCGTTTCAAGCTCGAGCAACGAGTGGTAGCGTTTGATGCTGGACACCCCGAGCGCTGCTTGTATCAGCCTCCGTTGACGGCGCGCCTGATCGCCGTATGGAGTAAAGGCCACCATGTTCTCGCATCCGCAGCTGATCGGGACGAGATGAGATCGTGAACGGGGGAGATCGAGCAGACGTACAGTTCTCCCAACATGACGAGATGAGGCTTGTCAGAGTATATCGCCCCGCGTTTGTCCATCAGCTCGAACACCGCCTCGGGCGTATTCAAAAAGACGAGTCCCTGGCCGACGACGTGGAGGTAGGTGATACGACCTATCCAAAAAAAAAATCAGCACGGGCTTGCCATCACGCGAACGCGACGAACCATATTGGTTTGCCCACTTGTCGGCCAAGAGCCAGAGTTCCTTTGCTCTGAGATCAGCGACGTTGCCCAGAACGGGGAGCGGCTTCGGCCCAGGAGGGAGTGGCGCTGGAGGCTTCGGCTTGGTGAACCGACGATAGAGGACGTAGGAGAGCGAGACCGCGAGAAGCACCGCGGGGAACGTCGTCGCGAGCGCCATACGAGGAATACGCCGCGCGTGATCAGACGCAAGGGGACAAAAAATCGAACGAGTTTCTCGGAAGATGCAGCGAAGAAGGAAGATGGCACGATCTCTCTCCTCCACCCTTTTACCCTCCTCTGCTGCCGACGTACGCCCCGAAGCGCATCAACACGTGACTGTGCATTTCTATCGCTGGAAATATGTTACGGCGGCAGAACTGAGGTCAGGGTGTGAAACATGCCAAATACGCGGTTGCAGCCTGCGCGGCGCGACGATTCCATAATGTCTGCTTGTATGCCGTGCACAGATCGGCCGTCCATTCCCAGCCAACGCCTTGCCCTTTGAATCTCCCGCCAGCCCATGGCCAGAGATAAGCATTTCCAACTCGAAGGCGGTGGTGCGGTTACGTTGACAAGACGTAAATCTGATGTGGCGCAGATTCACCGTGCCGACTGCCGCGGGGAGTGAGACGAGATTCATACCACATACGTGCTTCTTCGTTCCAGAGACATCGCAGCCGCACGACAAGCTGTAGAACATGAACCTCGTCGCAGCGCAAGCGTCGCTTCCCTGAGCGCTCAGCCAAGATCTATTGATCCTCCAACGGTAATCGGAGCCTGGCGCATGGCAACACGGATGGAAGAATCGATCACCCCCGGCCACTCCGTGAGATATTCGGATTCCTAAAAGGCAAACGAGGTTGCGCTGCGGGGGTGGCGAGGACCTCGTGTCTTCCAAGATCACTAGCATTGGCCCGATAGATTGACGTCTTGTGGGTATATGGCACCTGAGTGACTGAATGCAGGTCATGTTTGATTGACGTGGCAGCTATGTTGTCCTGAACAGTGAGAGATAAGACCAAACTTCAGGGGGAAGCCTTGTGCGGTGGTGGAACACTGGGATGCTAGTATTCGATGCGTGAGGATCAAGTTAATTTCGCGTGCACCAAGAGATTTGCCTGCTGCTAGGCTAGTAGTAAAAGAGTTAAAGGAAGACACGACGTGACCGCACGTCACATTGATATGCTTTCATGCCACCGTACGCGTGCCAGTCTTCGTATATGATCGATCGATCGATGATCACCCGAGATGACCTGCAGAATCTGAGAACAGTTACACACAAGCGGAGGGTTCATCATGGAATGTACGACAGTATGTAGTAGATACAAAGTGCAAGGAGAATGCAAGGTAACACAATGCAAATCGAGCGTCCAATGCAGACAGAATCATCACCATCCAAGCCGAGACGCAAGCCCATCAAACCCGGGAGAAGAGTACAGCTCAGCTCAGCACGTCTACCTCCCCTCCACCTCCACCTCCAACAAATCATCCGCAAAATCCTCCATCTTGACAATCTTGAACCGCTCCTTCCACGGCCCATCCGAAAACGTCCTCTTCCACGCCCGACTCAACCCCTCTTCCCATGCGTACAGCTCGATCTTCCAGCCACGCTGCAACGCCAGTCGCACGGGACCCAAAAACCCCTCCTCGCTGAACTGACCAACGTTGCCGTCTCCGGTGGCGAGGACGATCGTGGCGTTGGGGGGAGGTGGGTCTGTCGCTGCGATCGCTTGGTGGAGTTTGAGTTGGAGCAGTTCGTCCACGCCTTGTTCTCTGTAGCGTATCCGCGTCGTCGTCGTCGTCGTCCCAGAAGGCCCAGCGACCGCACGCGTGGCGCTCCCACTCCTGCTCCCGCTGCCGTTCCCGGTCGCACGATCCGAGTCCGTCGAGACGTTTCCAGCCGAGTGTCCGCGCACGTGCGTCTTTGTAGAGGGCGACAAAGATGTAGACGCGGTATTCGTATCGGATTTCCGCCAGTTGGCACTACGCGATGCGGCAGAGTCAGGTGGGTTAGGAGGTCGCCTGTCCGGCGCATCCCCGTTATCTGGTACGCGTGCGTATATCCGGACATCGTAACCCAGTTGGACGGCCGATTCCATCGGTTGGTATAGTGGTGAAGATGTCACAAGGCATCTTCTCGTAATCGGTCGGCCCCGTTCGAGAAGGAGTGCGAGCGCCGCATGTGAGAGACGTTTGGGACGACGCGATAACGAACGGTGTCTCTTGTAATGTGTAAGAAGTCCAATGAGAATATTCGAACTGTGCAAACGAATCACAGTCAGAACTTATCACCCGCATACAAAACACACGATGACTCAACTGATCGATGAAAACATGTATCAAGGTATCCCTAGCGCGCGGAGCTGGCCCTCTAGGATCAGAGAAATCGGATTCTCCACCACTAAAGTCCTGAGTGAGCAAAACAGTAATGCGCTCATAGTCCTCCGGGAATCTGAGTCGCAGTTTATGTGCGAGACATCGTAGCTTCAAGATCTGCGGATCGGGGGGTATAGTCTGGACCTTGAGCGTCGGTGTCGACTTGCTGTGTTTCAACACGTCGCGTTTAATAAGGACGCGATTCGTCCGAGGAGGCGTTGACGGCGTCGATTTGTAATGGTGGTGCGCGTTATCGAGCGATGAGGACGAATCACCTTCGGCCTCCTGCGCATCTGCATCTGCATCATCTCGATCCGCATCGCCGCTCGCATCGTCCACGTGCACCGTCGTCTCGGACACCGTCTCCGGTGCCTGCGGCACCTCGCGCCTCAGTATCTGGATCGTCTTCGTCGGTTTCTTCCGCCGGCGCCACTTTCTCGCCCGCCTCAATTCCGCATCTTGACTCTGCCTCGCCCCCCCATCCGACGTCGAACTATAATGTTGCACCATCCGTCTCTCCGCCAACCGACCCGCCTGAACCCTATCCCTCTCCGACATCAAAAACTCGATCACGCTGTCGATCGTGCCCAAGTTGGGATGTTCCGAGTCGTCCACGACGCCATCTGGGACGACCACACCTCCCGCGTCGGATGCGATGGACCCCACGACGGTGAACTCGAGCGGATCCACCTCGCCTTCTGTCTCGTCGGAATCGGATCCGTCACCACCAAACGCGTCCTCGCCATCCCCACCTGAGCTGCGTGCACGCGCATCCTCGTCGTCTGTCGTGCTATCCGTGGCACGCGACCGGTCGTCCACCGCACTCCTCGTCTGTGCGCTCGCCACCGACGGATCGAAATACGACGCAATGATACCCTGCGTCCACACCGTCGAACCCGCGTTCGCTTCCGAGTCTGTAGTGAGGGCCGACAAGAGTGCCGAGCGCGGAGACGCAGACTCGAGTTCGTGTTCATCTTGGTCCGCGTGGAGCGTGAGGGTCGGAAAGGTCGTGTGAAGTATACGTGGAGGACCGATTTGGAATTGTTGGAGTTCGCGGAAGACGGTGTTGAAGGCACCGAGATCGGGTGCTTCTGTTGGCGCGGCGATAAGTCCAAGTTCGATGCCATGATCCCGCGGACATGAAAAACGGATCGGTGGGAACGCGGGAACGTGTCGTGAGTGTTCATATATAAGAAAGACAGGGGAAGTCAGTAACGAACGGGAAAATGAGACGGAATGAAGCTGACCGTCAGAGGTGGCCTCACTGAGACGAGAATAGGTGGAAAAGGGACTGATTCCAGTGGGTGAGTTGGAGGTCGTTTCCGAGCTGGAATGGATCATCTCGGGAGGATCATCAAGAATGTGAGCGAATGGGCTGTAAAGATGTCGATGTATGCCAGGACTGTAGTAAGTTGAGGCGTAGTACAATGTGCGCGTCAATGGGCTCTAGAAGTCGTCGTGAACGTACGTGGCAACGAAGGGATGTAAGGGGCTGCGGGCCCTCTGCGAGTGGCTTTGACTGGCTGTGACGGGGGACAGCCTCCTGCCATAGTCATGCATGCTCGGTGGCCTCATGAACCCTTACACGTGACCTCCCTTGCGCTTCCTGACCTCGTGCTGTCAGCGACTCGAGCGCTCAAGCTGGAACCACCCAAATTTACTATCATATGCTTTTTCAGTGCGCCGTTTTCGGAGGCTGCTTTTTCTTGCTCAGAATTTTTCTATCGGGACCTTACTACTGGAAACACCTGCTGAGGGCTGAAGCGCCGAACTTCCACGAGTTACTTTGGCACGCTTGCGTCGACGGGTACCACAAATGGTTGTCCAGGGAACCTGTGTCCCAACGCATTCTTCGGTCACGAAGGCATCACAAGGCAAGTTGAACTCGGCCAGGATCTACTGAACGCAGGACTCGATGTCGTCTCCACAAACACCCATAGACCAATTGCAAGAGTTTGTGGAGTCAAGGTTCCTCGGCAAGGCAAGGCCATTCGTGCCTTGAATTTGGACGAATCAATCCCACCACTCTCTCGTATGACACCCGGCTTCTGTCGTCGAGTACAGGCGCAAGGATTTCATGCAGTGTACTGGGCATGACCCCCACACTTACAACGGATGGCATATAGTATTTGAGAGCAGCGACAAGCGAGCAATGCAAAGCGAAGAGAGCCAACGAGGAATATACTAGAACTAGGCACCAAGATGAATATAAAGAATCCGTTGATCGAATGGTATATCATCAGATTTCATCGTCTCGTTCAGCGCGAACGCTGCGCGGGTATGATCCAGACGACCAGACTCGTCCACCATATGCTTATAGAACGTCGACGTGATCTTGCTCGTCTCACTATCGTCCACCCACCACATTGTCCCAATCACAGAACGGAAGCCAGCAAATTGCATCGCCGACGCGAGATGGATCACCTCGTCCGGACTGTCTTCATCTCCGACAGCCGTATGACATGCAGAGAGGTACGCAAACTCGGGATTCTTCAGATCGCACCCGATGATGCGTTGGGTTGTAAAGAGTCCGTCGTAGAGACCAAATCCGGACTCGAATGGCTGTTTCCGATTTGGGAGACCATGACACGCAAAGTGGACCCATTCGCTCTTGCCGAGCTCCTCAACGACCCTAGAAACGCAAGATTCCTCTCCGTCTATACGCGTGAATGTCGCGAGGCCGTCGACGCGCTGACGAATGTTGTCCAGCTCTGCGCCTACGAAAAGGAGTTCGTTCTCGCCAGCAGCTTTGACATGACCGATGGCAACAAAACGTTTCTGTCCAATTGCAGAATTCGATGCATCACGCCGTCTAGCACGGATGAGGGCAGTCAGGGTTCGACGAGATGTAGAAGTCAGAGAGATTCTGTTGGCCCTTTTTATACGGACCAGCAGCGTGCAAGGGCAGCACGGAGAACTCGCCGGTGGGACACCACCAGATGCGTGATCGAGATGGATGGGTCGTCTGGAGGCAATCGACAATGGGCGGAACGATCTGATCCCAAAGCTTGCGGGAAAAAAGCGCCCACTCTGTCTTCATGTCGTCCCTCTTTGCACGCACAGTCAAGGTATGGAGCTCCTTTGACAGATCTCGAACATTTTCCTGTGTGATCTGCAACGGAATATGAAAGGGGTCCCGATCAAGGAAGACGACGAGCGCGTCACAACCATACTTGCTTGCATTGACGATGATGACAGGTCCCCCACTGGCCGCGTGTCGGAGCTCCGAGAAGAGCAAGGGAAGAAGGAAACGGGAGTGACCAGGTAGCTTGCGGATATCGGTCACAACTCTCTGCATTTCGAGGTTGAGACGGCACACCCGTTGGTGCTGATCTGCGCCAGGGGAATTGAGGGCATTGCGAATGAGCAAGGCCAGCTGTGTGAACTCGTCCGCCAATATTTTTCCTGCCTGGCCAGATCGTATGAGATCATCGAGTGGTGAACGGAGGCGGGTAAGCTGGCTCCAAAAGACACCCCGGCCTTGCTCGAGAAGCTCGATTGCACGTGCAGGAGCACGTTTACGAAGACACGCTGAGAATGCGTCTACTGCAAGCGACGACGTGAGGCTTTTGAGGATGACAAGATGTTGAGGCAATGACGGTAGAGTGGCTAGATGTCGGATAAGTAATCGAAGAGATGTTTCATAAGCGGGAAGTATTGTGGGATGCTGGAAATCCTCAGCCACACGGATCCATGCTTTGGAAGCAGAAAGATCACTGGAAGAAACAATTTGGGGTACATGTACGAGTTGAGTGTAGAGACCGAACAACTCTTCCTTATCTTGCACCTGCTTCGACCGCGTGAACCGTTTACAGAGGTAACGTGCAAGGTTGTCCAATGATCCTGACCGATCAGGGTGCCCTTGCGGGCGAAGGTCAAGTGTTTTCCGGCCAAGGACAATGGCCTCATCGAGGTCATGCATCACCCCAAGCTGCTTGTACCGAGTGGAGAGACGATCCGCGAGGTTGATTAGTGACATTGACCAATCAGGATGTCCTTGCAGGTGAAGGTCGAGCGCTTCTCGGCCAAAGAAAATGGCCTCATCGAGGTACTTCATCGCCTCATAGAGGTCCTCCATCACCCCGAGCTGGTTGTATCGAGAGGAGAGATGAACTGCGAGGTTGATCAAAAAAATTGCCCGATTAGGATGCCCTTGCGGGTGAAGGTCAAGTGTTTCTCTGTCGAGGGCAATGGCCTCATCAAGGTCCTGCATCACCCTGAGCTGCTTGTACCGAGAGGAGAGGTAAACTGCAAGGTTGTTCAAAGACTTCGACCGACTGGGGTGTCCTTGGGGCTCAAGGACAAGTGCTTCGCGGATGAGAACAATGGCCTCATCGAGGTCCTCCATCGCCCTGAGTTGCTTGTACCGAGAGGAGAGATGAGCTGCAAGGTTGTTCAAAGACGTTGCCCGATTACGGTGTCCTTGCGGGAGAAGATCAAGTGCTGCTCGGGCGAGGGCAATGGCCTCGTCGAGGTCCTGCATTTCCCCGAGCTGCTTGTACCGAGAAAAGAGACGATATGCAAGGTTCCTCAGAGACATTGACCGATCAGGATGTCCTTGCGGACGAAGGTCGAGTGCTTCTCGGTCGAGGACAATGGCTCCATCAAGGTCCTCCATTGCCCCGAGCTGCTCATACCGAGAAAAGAGGCGATATGCAAGGTTGTGCAAAGAAATCGACCGATCAGGGTGTCCTTGCGGGCGAAGGTCAAGTGCTTCTCGGTCGAGGACAATGGCCTCATCGAGGTCCTGCATTTCCCCGAGATGCTTGTACCGAGTGGAGAGACAAACCCCAAGGTTGTTTAATGACGTTGCCCGATTAGGGTGCCCTTGCGGGCGAAGGTCGAGTGCTTCTCGGACGAGGACAATGGCCTCATCGAGGTACTCCATCGCCCCGAGCTGGTTGTACCGGGAGGTGAGATCGACTGCAAGGTTGTTCAATGATGTCGACCGATCAGGGTGTCCGTGAGGGCGAAAGTCGAGTGCTTCTCGGTTGAAAACAATAGCCTCATCGAGGTCTGCCATCCCCCCGTGCTGGTTATGCCGAGAGGAGAGATCAGCTGCGAGGTTGTTCAAGGACATTGACCGATCAGGATGTCCTTGCGGGCAAAGGTCGAGTGCTTCTCGGCCAAGGACAATGGCCTCATCGAGGTCCCTCGTCACTCCAAGCCGGTCGTAACGACCAGCGAGATGAACTGCAAGGCGAGTCAAGGAGACCGATCGCTTGGGGTGGCCGGGTGGGCAAAGTTCCAGTGCTTCACGGTCAAGGTAGATCGCCTCGTCGATGTAACTAGTTCCTCCTCCTTGCTTAAACTGGGCGACGAGGGATTTCGCCCGTAGGTGCAGCCGTTTAACTGGTAAGTACATCATTTCACTGCTCTCCACGTAGACAGAAAGACACAAGTACCTTCTGAATTCATGCTGGCCTACCGAACTTGATTCAACAAGGTGGTTTGGAAAACGCTGTTATGCTGTGCGCGGGCGTCAGGCCAGGACCGAAAAGGCAATGGTACACAGGTTCTATCAGACCCGCGGACTCTTTCTTGGCGCAAAGCTACCCACATCCTCCAAAGTACTACCCTTTCGCTCTGTGGGATCGTCCCGTCTTCCTCGTTCATCACATTCAGTTGCCCGTGCCCCTCACTGCAGGATGTGGGAGAAGTGAGGTAGGATGATTGTCTTCGGAGCATATCCCGATTTCTGCGTCGCCAGTCCAATTCCCGTCGCCTCCTGGCGTCAACTACCCTCCAGCTCGCCACCGTAATTGAACGATGCACCTGTCGAGTACGCCATACATTCGTGGTCCATTCCGAGTGATGTGGCCATGTCTATTCATGACGCGAGTCGAACGGCGGTTGGGGGCGCCGGAAAAGCGAACTTAAGAAGGCACGGTGATGCTGTTTGCCCATCGAGAGTGGACGCTTTCGTATCGACCCCCATTCTCGAAAATTATGGTACGAGATGCATCTCTCGATTTTTCAAATCAGCAGGCTTGCTGGCCCATTTGCTCGGAAAGATGCCTAGTTACAACGCACGGCAGAGAATAGAAACGTCGCGGTGGTGGACGAGGTTGAGCAAAGCATAGTGGGCAGGATGCAAGCGAGCGCGATGCGAATGTTGAAAGCTGGGAGGGAGCCTGACGGTCACGGCATGGGTCAGAGAAAGCGGAGGGGAATGTGAAGACGAAACTATGTACCTTTGTCCCATTCGTGCGCGGTGACACAGGAAGCTGCGCCTGAGACAACCATGACCGAAAGGATGCACATAACCGGCGATGTTGTGAGGGCACGCCAGCGAACATTGAACAGGAGCGAATGCCGCAGTAGGTGGCGCAAAGCATGGTGCCCAATGAGTATTCACAAATGGCGTCGGGGAATGCCAGAGCAGTCTGTCGAGTTGGCCATAGTCGTCATAATCTGAGGGTGAAGTGTTAAACGGTTTGACGATTTGAAGCGTGTATACTTACCAAGAACACAAGATACCGAAATCTACATTCGGAAGGCAACGGTTCCCGATGGGCTATGAGCCATCGTGTCTAAATCCCGAACAAGCGCGTCAGAATGAAATCAAAGAACCAAAACGAAACACACCACCATGACCAGCATACAAGCACGCGAGCACGTCGCCAATCTGGGACGAAAAAGTAAAGGAAGCATGTCGACATTCGTCACCCCATCGCCAAAACCTGCTGACGCGTAGCAGAGAAGCCACGCTGGGAATTGCGTTTCCAATTCTTGTCGACCCGCATCCCCGGAGGCAGAGATGAAAGGCAAGAACAGTTTTCTTGTTGGAACCAGTGTTACAATAGGCCGCGTCAGGTGGAATAATTCCTCGTAGATCGTACAAGAACGCGAGTGGTGCCGTGGACGTGGCGTGTGTTGGACCCTGCAATACTGTCAGAAATCCCATGTGGTTTAATTTTCTGTCAGGACGCGCTCACGATTGACTCGCGAGTCATGAGTGAAAGGCAGCAGTGCAATTATGAAAAGCACTGCTGTTTTCGTGACAGTTCCAAGACATCTTTGCAGGTCGTCATCAGGTCCGACGACGTTGACTGCTCCAAATGCAATCGAAGTAAATACGGAGAATGAAAGCTGCCGCGAGAATAGATGAATCCGCGTTGTGAACAACCCTCATCCAGCTTGGAAGGAAAAGAAAGCGCATCCTGAATGTGACCGTATCCCAACGACATCTTCTCCTTGCGCGGGCACTCTGAGTTTTCACGATGGCTTCTGTCCGTCGCCGAGGGAAGATAGCTTCATGCGGTACATTAGGCCTGTCCCGTGCCTTGACGTTCGCGGAGAACATTTACGCGCCGATTACGAGGAAGTCCACCCTCCCAGCAAACGGCCAGAGTGCTGGCACGTGAGATGGCCACCGTCATGAGTGGTCAATTCAGCGCGCAGGCGACTTGGTTGAGCTGAACGGGTCACATCACGCTCTATCTTTGAGTTGGGGAGCGTCGCTCTTTCGGAATCGCCGAAAGAAGAGGGTGGAGGTGTTGTTAGGCCCCTCCTTGCAGCGCCGTTGCCAACCCGTTCGAAGGCGGAGGCGTGGCATAATCGATCGGACTCGTCAACCAAGGTATCGGAAGAGATGGAGGCCTTCTTGTCACCGAGCAAAGTGAAGGTGGCTCGGCGGAAGTGGAGTTTGATGAAGCCATAATGATAGGAGGAGAACGAAGGGCGGAAGATGACTCCGAGTCGGACTCGGAGCTGGCCCAGCTAGCATCCCGATTTGGAACCTTCGACGCCTGCTCGTGTTCATGAGCATCATGATGTCGTGCTGCAGAGTTTCAACCTCGATCTGAACACAGTACTACATCCATCGACGGGTCTGAGTTGTCCCAGTCACCCTCATGTAAGCGCACTCACGGCGATAACCGCACGGCGCATCGTGACTGCTCTGACGACGAGGGATGCTCACCGTGACGAAAGCATCGGTAAGAATTCATCACACATCTACGACTCCTACGCCTCCTAGCTCTGTTCATCGTCATGAAAAGGTCAACCAACAAGCCCGTGGCAGTGAACTAGCGGCCCGCAGAAAGCCCACTGAAGAAGGACATCTCCTTATGCAGAGATTCCAGCCATACAAACGACCTCGAGCCCTGCCCCCTCTCGAGCTACACTTTGCAATGAAGTCTCCAGGATGCTCCTCTTCCACTGCCATCGGTTTTGAAGACGTCGTTGAGGTCAGTCTCACTTCTTCCTTTCGCACTATGGCATGTGTGTGAAACAGTGAATTACAATCAATAGGGAAAAACACATTCGAGCGTGGATTATCCACGCTAAGCCCAAGCGCGATTCAAAAGGCGTATGAGGCTAAATTGGCCGCCAGGAAATGCATCCTTGGTCCTATTAATACGACTCTTTTGGAGCCCGATGCCTATTCAGACTGTTTACAGGCGGTCAAGGAGGGGTATGAGAAGGAACTGTCGGCCGTCTCCGAAGAACTGCAATGTGTCAAGGATGTTATTGTCGATCAGGGCATCAACATCGACGGCCGCGCTACATTCAATCATGCTCTATATGCTGAAGAACTTGTTGCGTTCACGGTGGCCGACATGCAACTCCACCAGCCGTCGATGGAGCAAGGAAAGCGGACAGCATCTGCAGGCGAAGACGATTGGACATCTGATGATGACGCTGAGCCCTTGTGACTCGATTGAGGTGGACCCGACAGAGCTAGACTGTTACGACGATGTGAAATAAGACGAATGATGCCACGTATCGAGAGCAAGTGGGACCATGCGGAACTCCGCAAGGCTGATCTAATAATATGTTGCAGAGTAGATAACGATATGATAAGTCCATGTTGAATATCCTCCTCAGAACCTGAACATACTCGGACGTGGGTGGTATGAGGGTCGCAGGTGGAGGCATTTCAAGCTGGACTCTGTACGGAGCTGGTCCAACACGACTTTGGAATTCAAGCAATTAAGCTCCAAAATCACAACTGGCATGCTAGAATCGTCCAAATTTTGGTCTGATTCGAATACTGCTATCGAGGTGACAAAAGCACGAAGATGTGAGATACCAAGCCGACACATGCGAGACCGCGGATGATGGATAGATACGAAATAAGATACTGTACCTAAGTGTGATGCTGATTCAAATGTGATGTAGAAATGAAGTATCCGTGCGTAGGGTATTGGTAAAAATGCGTTTCGGTTAAGCGATTCCAGAGAAGAAGAAAAGAGATTAGGTGCAGCAGAGAGACAGGGCGCTAGTTCACACAGAGCCCGTGCATCCCGAAGCTGCTCGTCCCCGCGTGTGTGGCGTAAAAGTAGCCCTGGTTGACATCCTGAGGGTAGACTCCCATATCTGGGGTAGCCCACGGACCGGGCTGTGATAACTGAGCATCAAATGACACCGCTTCGGCAGTGTAGCCGTAATATTCGTAAGAAGCGTTGTCCAGGATGGACTGGAGCTCATACGAGGGTTGGGATGCCGATGGGGGCACAGGGGCATTGTCGACGGCATAGTACGGGGGGAGGAAAGCAGGTGTGGGTATATATGCATCGTCGAGGACATACGGGGGGAGAAAAGCGGGTGCGAGTATAGGTGCATCATCGACGGCACACGGAAGGAGGGTCGCGGCTGTGGGTACAGGCACATTGTCAACGCTGTATGAAACCATGAGCGTGGAAAGAGATGAGGCAGCGGACTGCCAGTCGTTGAACTGGGGACCTAGGAAGTTGTGGAATACTTTATCTCTGACGATCACCTCAGAGACCGGCTGGGCAGCCGCATCCACGGCATAAAACTCCCCCAGCTCGGACACGGGCAGCTGTGGGTGCTTTGTCGCGGGTGACTCCGATGCGGTCAATAATCCCGAGTTGAGAGGAGTGTTTTCTGGGGGGGTATTCGGCGCGAGGTGCGCGTCATTGACCTGTGCGCGTTTGGTGATCAACTCAGTGCTGTACGCCTCGGAGGAGTTCTTACTGCCCTCTTCTGCGCGGTCGTCGGTGGGCAGAGTAGGCGAAGGTGTGGATGGGTCTGGCGACGCCGACCCACTGGACGAAGAGGGGGTATATGGTTTTTTCCGGCGATGCTGACGCGCTGCCTTGCGAGAATTTGCAGACGGGTGACTCTCGGAGGAACCCCCCCTCGGCGCATAACCATGGCGTTCTTTCCGGTGTCGAGTGAGCGAACCTGGGTCTGATGTACTAAATTCGCATCCCTCTGCGGGGCACTTGTTTGGACGTTCACGAGAGCTATTAGGCGAATGAGCGAGGCGTGTGTTTCTTCATCTGTGGCACACTCACTGAACGTTAAGGTGGGTTACGAGATTTGACCGCTGCAGAGCCCTATACGTGCAGCCGACGTAGGGACAAGCATGCATCCTATTGGGACCGGTTAGTATCGTGTCGCAAAAGGATATCCTTGGACGGTGCACGCACAACTCTTCCTTATTCGTCGAATGGGTCTTCATGTGCCTAGGCAGGTCAGCCTTGCGGCTGATGGTCTTGCCGCACGTTGAGCAGTCTACGGCGGCCTGGATAGGATGGATGAGTGACGCCTGGACGTGATACTAATATAGCACATACAGAGGCACGAGAACTTTCCATGACGTTGAGTCTGAATTCCAGTCAGAGGGGTAATTGAGAAGAGGATGGAGAGGATGGGTGGGGATGATGAGCCACCAACAGACGTACGCAAGGGGAAATAGATAGATCGCGTGTCCACTGAGCAGAAGATAGGCGCTGGTAATGAACCAATCCGTCCCCTCCACGGGTTGATTTATAGGATTGGGGAGTCCACATCTTGGCCATTGAACAGTGTGATTGCGTCGGAGTAACTTTTCATAGCCACAAGGAAAATTACCCTGTTAGGCTATCTCAGAAAGCAATCGCCATTGGTGCCACTCGCGTAGGGGAGTGAGCCACTCGGTTAACGGGCATGATACGAATATGGTGAAGATGGATGATTGCGTCGGGACATGTTTTCCAAAATTACCCAATATAGCAACGAGTGGCTCAGGATACAAGTCCACCGTTCGTCTTTGTTTCGGCTTGGGAATGTTTTCATGATGATCTGAATCGACATTTTGAAGGATGGAGGAGAAGTCAAAGTTCGTCAGTGATCGCCCTTGTTGCTTCTTCCTGAGACAATTGAGCCCAATACGGGTGCTTACGTTATCGATTGCAAAGGGAAAAAATAACCCCTGATTCCGAGGCGACTTGGCGGGACAGCAATGGTGATCACCACCTGTCCCACCTACCAAATTATTAGAAACTCTGGCAGATGTTTGTGCCTACGGGACAAGTCCCTGGTGTTTTTTTTTAGTTGCACTAGAGAACCAGAAAAGCAAGGAGGGTAAAAGGAACCCACCATGCTCATTCGAATCGCCTCAGAGGTTTTCTGCCGATGTGGAGACTCATATGCTAAATCTAAATCAGAGTGGTGACCACGTTCGAGATTATCCATGACGGAAAGTATGTAACAAACTACGTGAGATGTTGCAGACTGAATTATGATCCAGGTTGGCGTAGAGCCCCACGGAGCTGGTCCGTAAACGTCCCTAGCATTTCTGTGGGGGTCATGTTCCATCTCACCACACTGCCAGCCAGAAATCCTGTGAGAAGAAGGGTGTATGCGTATCAGTAAATGGGTTTATTCTTTCCAGCTTGACAGAGTTCGAAACACTTGGGATTGACACGGAAGAGAATGTACAAGACCACGAAGCAAGTCGACTCACCAACCCCAATCCCAGCCATCGCCATCTTTCCAAAGGCGCTCCCTGGCGCTCGTGGGCGTGCCATGCGTAACGCATACAAACCCGTCAAACCGAGTGCGCCTGTCCCGACGACTCTACATGAAATGCAGTCCTTGTACTCCCACTCCTTTTCTGGTGGGGTCCAAGTAGGGGGGTCTGGAGCAGAGGTAGATAGAGGCGATGACTTTGACGCACGAGGTGGCCCAGACATTCTGGTACGCGCAGAGAGTGAAACGTTGGGTTAATCGAGGGAGAGATTGCAAAAATTATCGACCCGTGAATGGCCGAAATTCTGGAGAGACTCATCTGTGTTAGACGCCTGAGATCCCCAGCACATCGCAATGCGGCACTCACAGCGCAACGATTCCGAGGAACGTCGTCGTCGCTTTTTCAAACTCAGCGCACCGGAGCCTCCCAAACCACAAAGTTCAACTTTTGGTCGTATGCATGCGTCCCGGGCCCAGGCTCTTTATATCTTGTTTCAAAATGTGTCGAACGCGAGCCGTAGGACGAGTTTCTCTACAAGATGTCCACTGACATGGAGCACTCTGACCACAGCCTACTGGTTGCCTCCAACCGGTCTGACGTCGGGAGCGTACCAGGGGACCACTGACGCTTGGAAGCAAAGCGAAAAAGAGGGTACAGTGTCCGCCGTCAAGTCCAGAAGATGCCATCCGACTGCGAGTGGCCAGCCTCAGCGGTCCTGACTCGTCATCGCCTCCATCGCACATTCACTGGGTATCAGCATCGTGTGTGGGCTGCCTCCAGTCCGGGTTACCAACGCCCGCGCGAAGTCCAGACCTTCGCTGCAGCATTTGTCGAAGCTATTCCTGCTCGCTCAGAGTTTGTCTTCGGCTTTGCTTGGCCCTTCCGCCGGGGCATATCACAAATGATTGTCGGGGGGACCTGCAAAGTTCTCTGGTCACGGGAACGTCTTACGGACAAGGCAGTATCACAGGGCAAAGGGCTCGGCAAGGGCCCAAACGCCGGACTTGATGTCTCTGCAAACGGCTGTCACAGACCGGGAGTTCCTCTTGTGGAGTTCTCCGAAATCACCCTTCAACACGAGTGCACTTGGATGATCGGATCAAGACTTTGGCGCTCTCATATGACACACGACTTCTCTCGCCGAGTAGTTGGGCTGAGTACAAGCGCGAGGATTTGATGTACTACGTATACACTGCGCCTCGCACGAACCGCGAAATAATGGACAGAATATCTGATAGCAGTACTTTACATACACACAGCGAGTACGAGCAATGCAAAACGAGAAGGCGAGCGAAGATATAGATATACTGAAACTAGGCACCGAGATGGATATAAAGAACCCGTTGATCGAATGGTATACTACGCACAAATTTCATCGTCTTGTTCAGCGCGAACGCTGCGCGGGTATGATCCAGACGACCAGACTCGTCCACCATATGCTTATAGAAAGTCGACGTGATCTTGTTCGTCTCACCATCGTCAACCGCCCACATCGTTCCGATCACAGAACGGAAGCCAACAAACTGCATCGCCGACGCAAGATGAATCACCTCATCCGGACTCTCTTCATCTCCAACAGTCGTATGACACGCAGAGAGGTACGCAAATTCGGGATTATTCAAATCACACCCAATGATGCGTTGGATTGTAAAGTGTCCATCGTGGAGAGCGAACGCGGACTCGAATGGCCGTTTCCGATCTGGGAGACCATGACAGGCAAGGTGGACCCATTCGTTCTTGCCTAACTCTTCAACGACCCTAGAAATGCAAGATTCCTCTCCATCTATGCGCGTGAATGTCGCGAGGCCGTCGACGCGCTGACGAATGTTGTCCAGTTCCGCGCCGACGGAAAGGAGTTCGCTCTCGCCAGCGGCTTTGGCCTGGCCGACGGCAATGAAACGTTTCTGCTCAGTTGCAGAATTCGATGGATCGGGCCGACCGTCACGAATGAGGGCAGTCAGGGTTGGGGTGTAAGATGAGATGTAGAGATCAGGGAGATTCTGTTGGCCCTTCCTATACGGACCAGCAGCGTGCAAGGGCAGCACAGAGAACTCGCCGGTGGGACACCACCAGATGCGTGATTGAGATGGATGGGTCGTCTGGAGGAAATGAACAATGGGCGAAACGATCTGATCCCAAAGTTTGCGTAAGAAGGACGCGAGCTCTCTCGTCACATCGACCCTCTTTGTGCGCACAGTCAAGGTATGAAGCTCCGTTGACAGATCTCGAACATTTTCCTGTGTGATCTGCAACGGAATATGAAAGGGATCCCGATCGAGGAAGACGATGAGCGCATCGCAGCTATGCTTGCTCGCATTGACGATAATGACAGGCCCCCCACTGGCAGCGCGTTGGAGATCGGGAAAGAGAGAGGGAAGAAGGAAATGGGAGAGACCGGGTAGCTCGCGAATATCGGTTACAACTCTCTGCATTTCGAAGTTGAGATGGCACAGCTGTCCATGCTGATCTGCACAAGGTGAATGGAGGGCATTGCGAATGAGCAAGGCCAGTCGCGTGAACTCATCTGCCAACGTCTTTCCTGCCGGGCCAGATCCTATGACATCATCCAATGGGGAATGGAGTCGAGTGAGCTGACTCCAAAAGACACCCCGGCCTTGTTCAAGAAGCTCAACCGCACGCGTAGGAGCACATTTACGAAGACACGCTGAGAATGCGTCTACTGCGAGCGACGACGTGAGGTTTTTGAGGATGACGTGGTGCTGAGGCAATGACGGCAGAGTGGCCAGATGCCGGATAAGTAGTCGAAGAGATGTTTCATATGCGAGAAGTATCGTGGGATGCTGGAAATCCTCAGCCACACGGATCCATGCTCTAGCAGCAGAAAGATCAATAGAAGACACAAGCTGAGGCACTTGTACGAGCTGAGCGTAGAGACTAAACAGCTCCTCCTTATCCTGTAACTGCTTCGATCGCGTGAACCGACTACAGAGGTAGCGTGCAAGAGTGTCCAATGATTCTGACCGATCAGGGTGTCCTTTCGGGCGAAGTTCGAGTGATTCTCGGCCAAGGACAATGGCCTCATCGAGGTCCTTCAGGTCTCCCAGCTGCTTGTACCGATTGGAGAGACCATCTGCGAGGATATTTAAAGAGCTAGACCGAAGAGGGTGACCTTGTGGGCGAAGGTCGAGTGCTTCTCGGACGAGGACAATGGCTTCATCGAGGTCCTCCATCGTCCCGAGCTGCTTGTATCGAGTGGAAAGATCAACTGCAAGGCTGTTCAAAGAGTTAGACCGAAGAGGGTGCCTTTGTGAGCGAAGGTCAAGTGCTTCTCGGTCGAGGACAATGGCTTCATCGAGGTCCTCCATGGCTCCGAGCTGGTGATACCGAGTAGAGAGACGAATTGCAAGGTTGTTCAAAGATATTGACCGAGCAGGGTGTCCTTGCGGGCGAAGGTCGAGTGCTTCACGGACGAGGACAATAGCCTCATCGAGGTCCTCCATCGCCCCGAGCTGCTCGTACCGAGTGGAGAGGTCAACTGCAACGCTGTTCAAAGAGCTAGACCGAAGAGGGTGACCTTGTGGGCGAAGGTGGAGTGCTTCTCGGTCAAGGACAATGGCCTCATCGAGGTCTTCCATTGCCCCGAGCTGGTTGTACCGAGTGGAGAGGCGAGTTGCGAGGTTGTTCAAAGACATTGAGCGATCAGGGTGTCCTTGCGGGCGAAGGTGGAGTGCTTCTCGGTCGAGGACAATGGCCTCACCGAGGTCCCCCATCGCTCCAAGCTGCGTGTACCTAGTGGAGAGATCAACTGCAAGGTTGTTCAACGACATTGAGCGATCAGGGTGTCCTTGCGGGCGAAGTTGGAGTGCTTCTCGATCAAGGGCAATGGCCTCATCGAGATCCTCCATCTCCCCGAGTTGCTCGTACCGAGTGGAGAGGTCAACTGCAAGGCTGTTCAAAGAGTTAGACCGAAGAGGGTGCCCTTGTGGGCGAAGGTGGAGTGCTTCTCGGTCAAGGACAATGGCCTCATCGAGGTCTTCCATTGCCCCGAGCTGGTTGTATCGAGTGGACAGACGAATTGCGAGGTTGTTCAAAGACATTGAGCGATCAAGGTGTCCTTGCGGGCGAAGGTGGAGTGCCTCTCGGTCAAGGACAATGGCCTCCTCAAGGTCCCCGGTCGCTCCCAGCTGGCCGTAACGATCACCGAGATGAATTGCAAGCCAAGTCAAAGAGACTGATCGCTCGGGGTGGCCGGGTGGGCAAAGTTCCAGTGCTTCACGGTCAAGGTAGATCGCCTCGTTGATGTAATTAGTTCCTCCCCCTTGTTCGAACTTGGTGAGGAGAGATTCTGCGCGTGAATGCAACAGTCCAACTGATAGTTGCGTCATTTCACCGCTCTGCATGCCGGTAGAAAGACACAAGCACCTTCCGAATCCATGCTGGCTTACCGAACTTGATTCAATACTGTGGTTTGCGATAACGCTCGTACGTTGTGCGCGCTGGCGTTGGAACAGGACTGAAAAGGTAACGGTCCGTAGGTTCTACCACACCCCGAAATGAAGTGCAGGGATGAGGCTTGGCACAGGCTGTGCTGGAGTGTGCTGGTGCTGGCAGGCGTGAGAGTTGGGAAGAATCGCCATCGTCAACTTACCACGCCGTGAAACCGCAAAAAGTTACATGCCAGAAGGCACAGGACATTGGCCGAACTTGAAATGGCGCAAACTGACGGTTCTGTGAAAATAGCTCTTTACACAGGAACGCTGGGTTAAATAATCATCGGCTCATGCAAAAATTGTCGACCCGCGAATGGCCGAAATCCTGTGAAGACATTCGTGTCAGACGCGTCAGTGAATCTCCAGTTCATGGGCTATCGTGATGGCACTCACAGAGTTTGTTGTCGGCGTACCGCCACCGGATGAGCGGTCCGAACCACCCGGGCCTGGGGTGTTTTCTTGGATCGAATGTTGGCAGTCCGCCTTTAGATTTCGTTCAAACACGCCTCGAACGCGAACTAGCATAGGGGTTCATTGAATGAAGTTTCTCACAGGCTTGGCAGAGTCGATGACTGGCGCCTCTACGAGCGGCATTGACCGAAATGGCAAACACTCCCACCTTGTGAAGAACGACGATGAACACCAACGACGCCTCGTTGAGTGTCCTCATCAATCAAATAGACCACATTTCGGCACCTCCCGGACCACTTGACAACGCATCGCTATCTCGCGTCCCCGTGATCCGTATATACGGCGCCTCTTCTACCGGTGAGAAGGCCTGTGTCCATGTCCACCAAGTCTATCCGTATTTCTTTGTCGAGTATCCTGGGAACATCACCCCAGACAACGGTAAGCCCCTTCGTCCCCCTGCAACAGTCGATTCACCCGCTCGTCAGTCAAGCATTACATTGCCCAGCTATCCCTATCCCTCAATCACGCTATTGCACTCTCGATCAAACGTAACCCCACCTCCCCCACCTCTCAATTTATCCGTGCCATCATTCTCGTGAAAGGCGTCCACTTTTATGGATTTCATTCTTCCTATACGCCATTCCTCAAGGTTCTCGTCGCAGATCCCGCTTTGGTCAATCGAGCCGTGACCATATTGCAATCTGGCACGGTCATGCACACAAAATTTCGTGTCTACGAAAGTCACCTGAGCTATCACCTCCAGTTCTTGTGCGACTTTGGTTTGTACGGCTGTGGTTGGATCAATCTCGGCCAAGTCTGGAAACGAGGCGTTCAGGAGGATGATCCGGTCCTCGGTCCGCCCAACGCGTTTAGGGCGTCTCCCCACTTTCGACAGTCGCGCATGCCACTTGAAGTTGACGTGGCTGCGCATCAGATACTCAACCGACACCGACTTTCTGCGCGTAGCGTGCATCATAAATTGACCATCCCAGCACCACCAATGTCATCTGACCCTGTTGTCTTGAGTGTCCGTGAACTATGGGAAGACGAACGCCACCGCCGACTCGCCCGAGGCTTGTCTCCAACCCCCATGGTGCCGATCGACTTGAGCAAATCGTCGAGAGGGAAAGGCGGGGATTGGGTCGCTGAGGCGCGATGGTGGGAAGAACTCCGCGCTAAAATACAGGGAGAAAAGGAAGGCGACCAACCAATGGTCGAGAGTGAGGCGCGCTGGGAAAAGTGGGTCATGACGACGTTCGAGAGTGTGGAGGCGCTCTGGGAAGCAGAGTGGCGGACTTGGAAGCCTGGGCGGACTGAGCCCAAGGACTTTAATGTCGCGCAACCACTGGCTAGCGCCGAGGAGGCGGAGAATCCTTTCGCACAGGCCAGCCAGGGTGAGTCATGGATAGGCAGCGGTTCTCCAGAGAACGTTGGTGTGGTTGTCGACGAGGGAATCTTGTCAAGCCAGGATATCGATCAGATGGTAGAACAGGATTGGCCAAAATTGGCTGACGATGGGAAGAATGGTGAGGTGGAAGAGGTTCCTGAGGAGGAGGACGGCACACACCAGCTAGAGGAGAAATTGGTACACGATTACCAGGGTGCTGAGAACCATGGAGATGTAAGCCGGATAGCGAGGTGAGTCTGTCGACTTGGAATTTCGTCTTTTTATGGCACTAATGCAATCGCAGCACCCCTAATCCTGGACATCAAGGGAAGGTCACACCATCTGCCGCCAAGAACCCTTTCACGGTTGCTTGGAATCAGCTTGTACAGGCAAGGTATCGCGACCCTTTGTTCATGAAATCTTTGTTCACACGTTTCCATAGACAGAAACGATCACGCAGTCACTCCGTGAATGTCGATGATCCAGCAACGCCCATCAAGTGAGACTGAACCACACACTCCACCTATCCCGATTTTGATGATTTGATTAGGCTACCAAGACATGCAAATCAACAAACGTCTGTTCACGATGTCTTCACGACGCCGAAGTAAGGGCCCTACTTCGCGAGCAACTGTGATCTTGACATATTTCATAGGATCACGAATCATCCAAGTTCCACCCACGACGAAGAACCAGATTGTCTACCGTAGGCCTTGTCGTATACCAAGGGGTTGTTTATTCACACAATCGCCAGTACCTTTGAGCCAGAGCCAATCGAAGGTATCTCACTTGGTTCCTCCTCAGCGCTGTCTTCCCTGCCCAGGGCGTCATACAACTCCGAACCCGGATCTCAATCCTCATCACGGCCATCAAGGAGTCGGATCTTTGTATACGCTCCTCCTCCACCCTCTGCATCGGAGCTCCTGAGTACTCTCGAGCAATTCGGGCTGCCAAGACGAATATATCGCGATCCATTCTACTCCAAGAAAGCTGACGTCCCTGAGGGCCCAAGAGAGTATGCTGGTCTTGTCTATCGTCTCAAAGGCGGAGGTGGCCTTGACACTCTCGAGGAATGGCAAGCGAGCGAGAACCACATCTCTTCTTCGTCCAAGGTCACGCGGCTTTCTGTACCATGTAGCGGATGGGAATATGCCAGCACTCCCCCAAGTGTCCGACAGGTCAGGAAATGGTTGGAAGAAAATCCATTAAAGCCGAGTAAACCTGCGACGGACAATTCACAGGTAATTCATCCTTCCGTGGCACTGTGGTCATGAAATTCACCTCCTTGGCTAGATTGCAGGGCGGACACCAGCGAACGTCTTTGGATGGGAGTCCTTGCCGGCGAAACGTTCTGAACTAAACACGCGCGAAGGTCAACACATGACTTTGTTCTCGATGGAAGTCTTTGGTACGCCGTCTCCTACGAAGCGTGTCCAGCTAGTTGAAACTTCTGCATAGCTCCTTCTCGAGGGGATCGCATGCCTGATGCGAACCAGGACGAAATTGTCGCCCTCTTCTACGCGCTAGGAAATGATGACCTGAATTCTGAGTTACTCGACCAAGGCATTCTCGTAGTTCAAAATCCACAACTGGACCCTCGTCGTTTACGTGGTTATTCCCTCGAAGTGCTTTCGGACGAACTTGAGCTAATCAACCGAATCATTGATATTATTGTTGACGTCGACCCAGATATTCTCGTGGGTTGGGAAGTGCAAGCCTCGTCTTGGGGATACCTCAGTTCCCGTGGATCTCAATACGGTAGGACGCTCGCCACCTCAAGATGCTGTACTGACGCTCGCAGGACTCGATGTTGCCGAACTCATTGCGCGCGCGCCGACCACCTTGACGCGGAGTGGAACTGACCAGTGGGGCGTCAGAACGACCACCACCTTCAAGGTCACCGGCCGACATGTGTTCAATGTTTGGAGAATTATGCGTAGCGAGCAGACATTGGGCAATTATTCATTCGAGAGCGTGGCATTTCATCTGTTGCGCAAAAGGTTGGTGCTCGAACATGCAGAAAACTTTGTGAGGTGACGTCGACTGCGCGCAGAGTTCCTCGTTACACGCCATCGGCGTTGACGACGTGGTATAACAGCGAGAGTCCTGTCCATGCTGCTCGTGTCCTTCGATATTTTCGGGACCGCACTGCAATGACACTCGACATTCTCGAGGAAGCAGAGACGACGACGAAAACTGCGTGAGTTCTCGATCGTCGTGTGCGACGATTTGATGACGGATTACTGACGCATGTATGACAGCGAATTCGCTCGCGTTTTTGGAGTCGATTTCTACTCCGTCATTAGCCGTGGTTCTCAATTTAAAGTAGAGTCTTTCTTGTTTCGTATCGCGAAGCCCGAGAGCTTTGTTCTTTTGTCGCCGAGTAAACAAGACGTACGTCGTACATTTCACACATGGAATCCTCCAGCCAAGAATGCTTATTGGCGGAATCTCAGGTCGGGAAACAAAACGCCGCGGAATGTATGCCTCTGATCATGGAACCTCTCTCCGCGTTCTATAATGGACCCCTCCTCGTTCTGGACTTTCAATCACTGTATCCATCGATCATGATTGCGTACAATTATTGCTACTCGACGTGTTTAGGTCGTGCGGCCGACTTTCAAGGCAGAAACAAGCTGGGCGTGACAGATCTCGATCTCCCCCCTGGGCTTTTGGAGAAGTTGCAAGATCACATCACGAGTTCGTCGGTTCACCCAATGCATTCATAAACACTACTCACCCCCGTCCAAGTCGCACCGAACGGCATCGTGTATGTCAAGCCTACAGTGCGACAGGGCCTTTTAGGTCGGATGTTGACCGAGCTATTGGACACGCGCGTGATGGTGAAACAGGCGATGAAGAGCGTCAAGAACGACAAGGTACGCACGTTCTGTCCTATTCCCGTGTGGTAGTCCTAATCTCATCTTCCCTGGGCAACCCACTCGCATGGTAGGCACTGAGCCGGATACTGGACGCGCGGCAGCTCGGGCTCAAGTACATCGCCAACGTCACGTACGGTTATACGAGTGCGACGTATTCGGGGCGGATGCCTGCGGTGGAGATTGCAGACAGTATCGTACAGAGCGGTCGGGAGACGCTCGAGAAGGTGTGTGGTGGATATGCCTCGAATGTCGCATCGCCTACCCAATTTTGGTCTGCAGGCCATCGCTATCATCGACGCCACGGAGAAATGGGGCGCGAGGGTCGTGTATGGGGACACGGATTCGGTGTTCATCTATCTCAAGGGTAAAACCAAGGAACAGGCGTTCAAGACTGGATATGAGATCGCGGATGCGATCACGGCCATGAACCCAGCACCTATCAAGCTCAAGTTTGAAAAGGTGAGCGTGTTGCCGGGATTGTAGGTACACTTCGGCGCGACTCACGGCGTGGAAGGTGTACTTGCCGTGCGTGCTCATGGCGAAGAAGAGATACGTCGGATTTAAATACGAGACGCCCGACGTAACCGAACCTACTTTTGATGCCAAAGGCATCGAAACCGTTCGACGCGACGGTGTACCGGCTCAGGCGAAAATGACCGAGACGTGTTTAAAGTCCGTTGCGCCCATCGCGACCCTTTCTCGAGGCTCATGAGAATGGTGACAGGATTCTGTTCCGTACGCAAGACTTGAGCGAGGTCAAGAGCTACTGTTACAAAACGTGGTCGAAAATCTTGCGCAACAGAATTTCCTTGCAAGATTTCATCTTTGCAAAGGAGGTGAGAATGGGGACGTATAGGTGAGAAAACGCCCAGGTCTTCGTGCAGAAAGGCTAGAGCGATGTTTGCTTTTCGTCAGCGACAAGGGGCCTCCGCCACCTGGCGTCGCAGTGGCTGCGCGAAGGATCTTGCAGGACGAGAACGATGAGCCTCAGTATGGAGACCGCGTACCGTACGTCATCGTGCGTGGCGATCCACACACGCGGCTCGTGGAGAGAGCCATCACGCCGGAAGAGTTTCTTGCGAACCGGTGCGTCCCGATTACCCAAACGCGCGATGGATCAACGTTGATAGAACTAGGCAACTGCGCATCGACGCGTCCTATTACATCTCGAGGGTGTTGATACCCCCGTTAGAGCGCATCTTCAACCTCGTGGGTGCGGACGTCCGCGCATGGTACGACGAGATGCCAAAAACGATCACTGTGGACGAACGGGATCCCCTCGCGCTCTCGCCTAGAAAGCGCGCACCTGTTCACACCAACAGGTTCAAGATCGACGAGCATTTTCAGAGTGCGCGCTGTCTGACGTGTGGCCGCACGGCTTCCGAAGACGGTAGGCTAGGCCAAGTCTCGCGCCGTCCATCTTGTGTGCTGAACCGACATGTCTGACTCCAGGTATCTGCGAAGCTTGTCACGCCAATCCTCAAACAACGATACCCACTCTCTTACTTCGCCTACGAAAAGGCGAACAAAGGCTCCTGGACACGCAGCGTATATGCGCTTCTTGTACTTGCACCGCACCGAGCGAGCCGAACGCGTGCATGAATATCGACTGTCCCTGGCTGTATGAGCGAACAAAGGCAGAACAAAAGCAGGATTTTTTGGAGGGACTACGGATGCTGGTAGAAGACCTGGACGTATGCGATGACGACGTAGATGGGCGTGCACGGATGGACATGTAGTAACGAGTGTGCGTTATACAGGTCTCGGAAATGTACCGGTCGCGGAATCACTTTAAGACGACGTTAACGTGGTGACAGTCTCCCCAAATTGACGGTCGTTCTGATCATCCGACTCGGCGGAGGACGCCCGTCACACCTGTCTTTTTATTTGTGTTGCGCTCGCTCAGGCTGCAACGACCATGTTACGTACGATTTCAGGGTGGTTCCCATCTTTCTTCCGACTTGCTTCGAGTCCAGTGTCACGAAGGTTTGGCAGGACATTCTCGATGCGACGTATGGCTGAGAAGCGGTATTAAGTCCAACTCGGTCAGTCAGTCAGTACTTGGGAGTCAAAGCGAGATTGACTCACTCATACATCACAACTCCTCCCCGCACGCAGTATCTATGCATATACACAGCCCTCCGTCTCAGCCCCACCCACTCAGTAGCCTCCCACTGCCCATATCCGCGTCGTCTCCGACACCTGCAATATCATCCGTCCGTTGCGTTGTGGTCCAGGATATATACAACCCCGGGTTGACGTGCACTTGACGTATGGCCCTCCGTTAGGACATCTTGACCGTGGGGCGGGGTGCGTCGTGCTATTGTGGACGCGTTGGCATGTTCGTCCAAGGTTGCATGTCTTTCGGCACATGCATACTGCGCGGGGTGTTGAATGCGTGAGCTGGGACGACGTCCAACCCGCGTTCGAGACCGTGTATGCCTACCCAGATGCAGGGGCGGAGTTGGTGGCGAGCCGTTGCAACGAAATTATCCGCGGGGACAATGGCGAGACGGATGTGGGGACGGGAAAAAAACGGTGCTTATGAATGCGGCGTCTGTGAGGGACGGGCTGGGCATGCGGGAGCGGTCACGGTGGACCTGGATTTGGCGTCACGACTGCGTGTAGATTCGTGAGGATTGTTTGGCAGCTGCCAGCATCTGAAAAGACACTGTATAACGTTACCGCTTGAAGACACTTTCGTAGTAGGCCATCCCAAAGCTCGCTTCAGAAAGCTGATGCGGCAGTGCAGTACTTTATGACGTTACCGCTTCCTCCAATCAGAGCGCTCAAAAATCGATAATAAAAAAAAGGCAGTCAAGGGTCCTACTACGAAAATGCTTTTCCCCGAAAACCCGTCAGGACTGCTCTGTAGCAACTTTCTGTTTCTCTGATCGGCGCCCAGGACACTAGAGCGCGGTGTCGGACGAGTCTAGCGTCTCTTTGTTTTTAGGTGTGCGGGGCGGCCCATCGTCATTGTCCCGCGAGGCTTCGAGGGTGGACTCATTTTAGATTCCGGGACGAACCCGACAGTGGTGTCGACCGTCGACGAATCATTGCCCGGCACTTCCACAGAGGTTCCGACACCAGGCTAGACTGCACATGCAATCAGAAAGCAAGTTGGGCTCGCTGGGGATTACAGTATCGGCTGGTCATGCCGTGACGAATCCACATAGTCATATGATCGATACAATAGGGTGAGAGAAATGTGTTCTTTGTCGAGTTGCGCCTGGGAAGTGAAAACCTAAAGTCCCCAGCCATATATCATGATGTAATGGAATGTTCAACCTCGGTGTTTGACTTCGATGGGTGAAATCGAACGATTGGAGTAATCCATTGTTCCGCACGACCGTATTGCGGAGCTTGGGCTTAATGCATGTGGTCCGGCTGCGTCCGGGGCAGTGAAAGGTGACTGCGGCAACCCGCCTTTTACGGCTAGAGACCCGGATCAGGTAACTTCATCAAGGCAATTCCCTGTGTAGCCGGCCAATGATTCAGAACTCACAAATTGTGCCATGGAAGACTCGTCAAAACCGTTACGTGACGATAACTCGACCCATCAGGCCCGTTTCCCAGGCGGCCGCGGGCTCAGAGTACGAGTCAAGCCGCTCAAATGATCGGGAGTCAATGGGATTTTGGACTCTCAGAAGATCTCAAACGAATGTCACCAGGCCTTCGTGGGAGGTTACTCTGCGAGGAAGGGAAAGATCGGTTGCATAGAAAGCTCGTTGGTAAGTTAGGGACCTAATGATCATAGGCTCGGGGACGGGGCGAGCTCTTGTGGCGCAACCGTGAACGTGTGTAGTGCGCGTGCAAGCTCGCTACAATCTGGTCTCTGGATGCTCCCGAAGGTGCGATCCAACCGTGTGGTTCAAGATTATTGCTTAAAGAGTCAACGTAACAGGCTGCCGAGAGCTCTGATTGCATGTGTTTCGGAAATGGGCATAAACCCTGAACTAACCCTTTTATGCTCTGCACATTGCGCAGACCTCAGCTGACCACACTGGTTTTCGTCAAGAAGTTGGCCCATGTGCGCGGACCATATATATACCTTGACACGCTTTTTATACGGGTCGCATACCGGGCCTCCGAGTCCGAGCTGGCCCCCGACGTCGTTTCTTAACTCAAGGCTGGCCTCCCATGTCTGCTGCGGATCCATCGCCTCTCCCTTTCAATGTAGATACCACGCTAGGGGCTCTCCTCATCGGGGCCCTCCTCGCATCGGCGTGAGTGTTTCTTGGCACCCGCCATTCGTCTTACCAAGGTTGTTCTTTCAGTTTCTGGGGTGTCACGAGCCTTCAGACCTACATCTTCTATCAACGATACCCTAATGATCGGCTACTTTTGAAGCTCGTCGTAAGTCTTTCCCCTGACATGGTAGTGTCTTGTTGCTCATGTCCCGTTGGTCATAGGTAGCAGTGCTATGGTGAGATTGTGCACCAACAAACCTGTTCTTCTGTTTGCTGACGCTCCTTGTAGGATTTTGGACACTTTTGATGCATGCTTGACCAGTCATACAGTCTACCACTATCTTGTGACTAATTACATGAACCCAGCGTCTATACCAACATTAGTGTGGTGCGTGACCTCTCGTAGTCCTCTAGGATGTTGTAACTCATACCCACATGCAGGAGGTCGATCGTGAGTGGCTTTGTTTTGTCAGATCCCCCCGTCTAAGGCAGTCTTTCCGCTAGCTGCATACAGCAGTGACAGTGAGATTTCGATCCCTCGCAGCCTCGGAGATCTTTAATAAATAATTTGTTTCAGGCCGTCACGGATGTGCTTGTCCGGTGGTAAGCATCTTCCAGATATTCTGCACACCAGACGCTGATTAATGCCAAGTATGTTCTCGAAGCGGGTATGGGGGCGTAAGTCCATTGTCATTATTCGATGAGGTCGTTCTGACGGTGTATAGTCAGCAACCGGAACATCATCTTGACGTCCGGTGTTGTGAGTCGAATCTCATGAACACTGTGGTCATTAAAGTATTCTGATCTCTTCCACCAGTGGATCATATCTCTTTGTGACCTGAGTAAGCACTGCAGAGAATCCGCGTTCTAGCGCTGACATGGGATTTCGATTTCCTTTCCCTTCCATAGTCATTGGCTTTAGTAAGTTCCTGTTTCGAAACCATCTTGTTGAACTAAAAGTGTTGCAGCAATTACAGTGAAAGCGTAGGTCCTAATTCTTGTTCGATACACTGGAACCTTACGCGGTATCTTAGCTTTCAGCTTGTGTCCTGGACGGAACTTGAACTCCTTGCGGTGAGTATACGTACCGAGTCCCTGAGAGGTTTCTAAACCCCTTCAGCCCCTGTTCTATGCTAGCTTTGTTGCGTCCCTTTCGGGCGATCTTTATGTTTGTGTTGTACTGTGCTATTACCTGTTCAGGTCAAGAACAGGATTCCGGAGGTAATAGTACTCCCTCGCGTGTCCATTGACTTGCTTATCACTTTGTTACAAAGGACAGACACACTGCTCAATACCCTCACTGCGTATATCATTACAACTGGTAAGGCGTATCCCACACCTTTCAATTCCAGTTCATTCTGATAAACGTCTTCACAGGCCTGCTCACATCGTGTGGACCTTCCCTTGGCTCTGCGATTTCGAAATGCTAATTTGTACCTTGCGACATTCATCAGCATCGTCGCCGCTCTTGGAGTTATATTTGTGTGTCGACCGCCACGCTACTCTACATGGGATCCCACTGATCATAGGTGATAGTATGCCACAATGCCTACAAACTACATTTTCATGGGGTTCTACTTCAATCTCGCAAAGCGTAAGCACTCATAGTTGAATTTCCTGGCAAGTGATGCTGAGACCAAGGCGGTTCTCCAGTGTACATAAATTCCTATCTGGCACTGTAAGTCCGACTTTCCGGTCAATTTCTTTACCCTCCCCCGCTCCTTTCCTTTCTGTTCACTCGTCCGCGGTCGGTGCGCGCCATATGTGAATTCCATGTTGACGATTTGTTACCGAGTGGATATACTCAAGATGAACTTCGCCTTGATTCCTAGGCTCAATGCACGCCGCCACCTCCGCAAATACGACAGGCCCGTCTCCATCCATCTCTCAGGACTACCCGATGATCTTCTCGCAACTGACTTCAGGGAGCAATCGACGGAACTCTCCTCGCCGGTCGTACGCAGCAAGGCGAGTTCTCTCTACCTCTTTCATGATGTTTCTATGGCGTTTTTAGAGAAAATTGGTGCTGACATCCGAGTTTCTCTTTCGCTCGCGATGGCAGGAAACTCATCGGGATTTGGAAATCGCGGTGCATACGACGGTCGACCGGACATAAATCTTGGGTCTGCGGGCCGCCTGGGGCCGCGTCTGTTCCTACCGGTGCCCACGCATATGCTCAGCGCCGCACGTCCAAAAACCCAAAATCGCAGGCACAGATGCGCGTTGTCCCTAGCTTATATGGGTCTCAACACGAACACGATCGCCATCGCTCCCCCTCGTTTGGAGTGATAACATCCAGTAAACTATACACTCTTTTTAGTTGCTTTGTGTTTCCAATTCCCTGAGACACCCGTCGTTTGTCAGAGGAGGCTTGGACTCTTCTTGATGACGGTGCCCTTTTCGTCGCCGTCACTGGGCGGAGATGCATAGGCGATGTGCGTGCCGACAAATTGTGTATAGACGTTGCGCATGCAGGAGAGGAAAGGCACTGTCCTTGATTACAGGATCGCGTGGCTTGGAGTCTGGGGACGACCTGCACGCAACCAGTCGCTTTCTACAACCTACTTGGCATGTTATTTAATCGTACGGTCCTACTATTTCTACCTCCAGAACCGCGTTTTCACAGCTTCCGTTGCTCTCAGTCGCTGGTATATAGCCATCATATATAGCCGTACCTCAAGCACTACGTCGCTGAGATATATCCACATAATCCTCTCCTCCACTTTGAAATCGACCTTGTAATATATGACTCCCAAGGCGTGCAATGCGCCCAACAGTAATACGAACGTGTATGTGCTTACAATATGCATATGGAAAATTCGTCGCATGAGCATAAACGTGCGCAATGAAGTCAGTTTGGTGACAGTTCAATCCGGACCCCGAACCTGGATCCGGGAGGCGTAGCCGCACTAGCAGCGCGCGGGATGACGGAGTGCTCGATACTAACCAGGTATGGATAAACGACACGCACCGGGAGTAAACAGCCCTCGCAGCATTTGTTGCAAATATGGACGACCGTGACCTGTGTGTGAAAAATGACAAAGGTCAACGGAATGTTATGTAGGCCGCCACACTGGGGCAGGAGATTCTCTCGGATCATGAAGACTCAAGCTCATATGTAACGGCATTCTTTTCGACTCTTGAATTTTATTTTTACCTGGTGGAGGACCGGCGACCAAGTAAAGCGGAACTGAATGGAAAATTTCTCGAGCAAATTTGAAGTACATAGCCCGTCGGACGGTAACAACCAGTGCATAATACAGTAGCCCACGTCGGATCGAACGATCTCTCGTAGATCGTGTGGCTGTAGAGTGAATTTAGCGCACGCATGGTGCTGTGGACGCACGTGCGTAAGACCGTGCAACATTCCGGTTCAATTTTGTCTCCAGACGTGCCGACGATTGACTCTAAGTTAGGCGACTGGATAAGTACGGCGATGATGCCGAGCGTCTGGAAAGAGAAGCATGATGTTAATTGAAAGGCACGCTTGAACCACTCGAACCACTGGACACGGCCATGCGACAAGCCGATGAGCTGACAAAGGACCAGCTCGAAGAGGAAAGGGTCTGCGAGGCGTAAGGTCAGACCTGACAGTAGTATCCGGACGTGCTGGGACCATGTGAGGGCGATCAAACATAGAACGGTGCCGCTCACTCCTCCGCGGGTTTGTTCTAACGTACCCTGATTCAAATCGCGCCGAATGCGCTGGCTAAAAAAGTTGGAGTCAGCACGAGCATCAGGAGAAGGAGACGAACAAAACCTACCGGGGCCCGCAAGCGTCCCAACTGACCTTTTGAAATCGTCAACCCATACTTACGGTGGCAATGCCAGTTGAAAGACCAGAAACCTAAGCACAATATCCTGGACTCGAAATCTCGAACTACCATATCTCTCGTCTTTACTGTGTTATTGCAGCCGGGGACATAGTGGGTGCGTGCCGCTGCAATATGCTTACTATGGACACAGAACCCACCAGTTAGTCCCTGTTTAACGAGTTAAAAGTTTCCGTCACGATACCCAATCTTGACAGCTTGACATTTCACCCTTACCCCCTCTAGAAGCCTTGTTTTGCACTCACGAAATCACGTCCTCCAAATACCCTTTCAGAAATATCAGGACGTCAATTTTTGCACACATCGCACTAGTGCTTGGCGCGTTTGTCTGCAGCATGGGATGTGGGCCACTGCCACCAGTAAGTCATCCAACCTGGGGCATCTGGGAGTCGCTCACTGACATGGAACACTGTGGCCAAGCCCAATTGTCTGCGGCTAGGAGCGTAACAGAGTCCTGACTCCAATGCGCTGGTGCGATTCGTGGATTCGAAGGGCTCGAGAAGTCACGTTCCCCTGTCGCTTGCGCGTGCACTCGTCCGTCTTTGGACCCATTAATACCGCGTGGGGTACCGAACCTGTGAGCTGAGGCGACGTGCGAGACGGATGTGGGGGCGGAAAAGGGTGCTTGCGAATGCGACGAGCATGGAAGACGAGCAGGCTCAGTAGGGCACGTGTGAGGTCAACGAGCGGAGTGGTGAATCTGGATTTGGCATCGAGAGTGCGTGTGTGGGGTTACTGGCCAGGAGGACACCGGAGCGCTATTGGACCATCAGTCCCACTGGTCAGAACCAACCGTAAGATGTGTGTGCAGAACAGCGTGGGAAAGACGATGCGTTACTGGTGGATTCAAACCAGAACCGGTTAGCGCCCGCGGATCTGCGACCAGAAGCATGAGAATACGGTCCCCCTAATCGCCTTGGTACCCATGCTGCATGTGGACATTACGCTGAATATGTCGTGGGCCATGGGCATGCACGCATTCCGCCAAACCTATAAACAGCGTCTCATGGCGCCGCGCGAGGCGACAGTGTTCAGGCTCTCTCATTCTCAGCGACATGTCGTCAGCGATATTTTCGTCATTGGTGTCCGTCGATTCACTCTGACCCTACAGGGACGTGCAGCTGCATACCATCACGCCAACGCAACATCACCATGATACCCGCGCCCAAGCCTGTTTCCCTTCCGACGTACCATACAGTAAAATTAACCACCACCACGCTCCCACTCTCGCGCGCCTCGGTACGAGACTTCACGTCGTATTCCCGGTCGAGCTCACTGTAAACAGCCGCGCAACACCTGACTGCCTATATGATCCGACCAACATTTGGACTCGAACACTTAACTTACCTCCATGTTCGGAACCAAAGACCATTTCGATCCGCTCACGGCTAGAAGTTCTGCTGTTATCCCAGTCCAGCTTTCGTCCGACGTTTCAATAGCGCTGGTCCCTGTCGGGAAAGGCACCTTGTCAGGATCGACGTTTTGCGCTCTGTAACACCCCGCGGAAATAACGTGCCGAACAACATTTAGTGCCCCTCCAAACCTATCAACGCCGCACACCACGTACAATCTAGCACCCAGCTGTGCACTCTTCGACGGCCATGTTCCCGAGGTGACCAAATATGTCGTGTCCCTGGACCCATACGACTCCGTTGACACCGGTTTCTCAGTGTCCGGCAACATTTCCAGTGTCGGTGCAGCAAGCGTCGCTGTGAGTCCAGTAGTGGCGAGAACGGACGCCAATACTCATGTGGCGTCAGCGTTGATGACAATGGGTCGATGTTTCGTTGAAATCCCAGAGTTCCCTTGACAGCGTTCGCTCGCGGACTTTGTCCCAATCATTTTTCTCTAATAAGCATCGGTGCCACTCATGCTTGGTACTAGGTGTACATGCACAGCAGAATACTAGCTCGCGTACTCGGATGCGGCACCACGCCGCCAATATTTCTTTTCGATTGTCTCAAATTTAGTACAGTATAGGAAGTTCTAGATCAATTCGACGTCGTCCAATCTGATTATTTGACCAAACAGGTCTTGCACAACGACGTGCAAACCCTTTCTTATCGATAACTGCGTCCTTCAAAGGAAGAAAGGAACTTGCGCATTCACATCAATATGACGACACCGTGCTAGCCTTGACGTCTAGCAAAAGCCGTACGACGGACTGTGCCATCCGATCAAGAGTATCCTCGCACCAGTTTTCGTTCTTCGCTGCTCCATATACCGCGTTCGTTGCGCTTTGGGATGTACCATGCTGTAGAACTGCCAGACTACTATACGCTGGTTAACAGGATCGGCGGATTCGCCTTCCAATGGAACGTAGCTAGTTACGCTAATGTGGTAGAGGGAACAACCGGGCCACCCATATCTTTGGACGTCCTGCGTACGTGTGCCTCTTATCTTTCTAGCTCGTATGTACGTTTCAGCCCAGATCCCTTCCATACAGTGAGCGGATGATGCACATGTGTCGTGCGGTGACATACCAAGCACGGTGCCCCGGTCGAGGCCATATATAGGTGGTTGGAGGTGGCAAGTGGCAAGTGGCGTCCCACTGCCCAGCACCAGAGCAAAGTTGGGTCACTTGCTAGCCTTCGAGCTGGCATTTGACTTCGCTCTTTAGATCACAGCCTCTCCCTTTCAATGTAAATAGCACGCTAGGGGCTCTCCTTATCGGTGCTCTCTTCGCTTCAGCGTGAGTGTATTGGTTCTTGGCACCCTTGCCCCTGTCCTTCCAAAAAAATTGCTTTCAGTTTCTGGGGTCACGAACGTTCAGACTTATATTTTGTATCAACGGTACCTCAATGGTCGGCTACCTCTGAAACCCGTCGTAAGTCCCTCGCCTGACAATGTAGTTTCTTGTTGCTTATCTCCCGTTGGTCATAGGAAGTGGTGCTATGGTAAATCGTGCACAAGCCGGCGACCATTTTGCAGCCGGCTTCACGGAGTCACCGACGGAACTCCATGCCGGTGGTACTCAGCAAAGCGAGACTTCTCATAATGTGTTTTCTAGCGTGTTTTTGGACAATGTGCTGATATCTGTTTTTCTCCTTCGTTTTGGCAGGAAACGCATCGGAATTTGGAGATCGCACTGCGTGCAATGGTCAGCCATAGATGATACTCGGATGTGTGGGCTTTCTGAGGCCGGGTCTGTTCCTACCGTACCCACTTGTATGCACACTGCCGCACGTCCACAAGGCGAAATTTGCAAGACACAGATGCGCGTTGTCCCTGGGCGTTCTCTGATACGCATACGGATGTCGTGAAGCAAGAGCGAGACACGAGCACGAACAAGATACCCCCTTACGTTTGGAGTGATACCAATGACGTTCCTTGAGGCCTGAGGCTTGGAAACATGTGTTACCGGTAATTCAAGTTAGGTGGTGAGCATGGCGTTCAGCGAGGTGTGACTCATGCTTCAGTACTTCAGTGATGTTTCTCAGGCTGTTTCTTGTTAAGTTGGCAGTACAAGCGCACAGATTGCATTGTGACGAGGCATCGAGGGAATCGGTAAATTTGTATGATTAAGTCTAGTATCTACAGGGAAGGACCATGGAACCGCTGAAAGTCACATTCAAGTGAACGACGGTGAAGTTCACTGAATGGCAGATCACTGGCTACAGCTGAGTACAGTTGTTGTAGAGATTATATTGGATGCCACGAGCAAGCGTTTCGAGGAGTTTTGGTTCCAGGTCGGATGCCACTCCCATCGAGATATCAACCGACTGACGAGCTTGCCATACACCGTCATCTCCTTTCGTTGGATTGGACCGGAAACATCTTAGAAAGAACTTGGCCATTCCACTCGCATGAAACCGGGAACCCTCGGGGCACCCGAAATGTGCACCGCACCAGTCGATCCTAACGTGAACATAGGAATTGCGATGTTTTGAAAAAAGAAATGCATAACTTACACTGTGTTTGAGTTGACCAATATGGCATTATCATCAGCTGGTAGGAAAAATGATTTTCCAGCATTTACCACCTCGAGCAAGCGGTGGCTTGCCACTGTCATCGAATGATAGATGTAATCGGGTTCCCTGCACTGTATCAGCGATTGTCGAAGAGCCGCAGCGATTCCAGCCATATCCGTCGGGATAGTAGTAGTAACCTGGTGAATTCAGTACAATTCATCAATCAATTCTAGCGAGATACCAGTGGATGCACGAACATGTTGTAACAGATTACCTGCCACATCCTCATCAATGAATGAAGCACCTATGTTACGATACTGAAAACAGATGAGGCTACCACCAACGTCAGTTATATAAACTACTTACACTGCTTACATTTGTGATTTTTTGCACAGGGATGCTTCTGTTATGATTTAATATAGCGATGAGATAAGCAGTAAGACAGTCTTGTTTCGAGATGGATGTCTTGTCCTGTCCATGCGAAGAGAGTGCTGAACGAAGCTCGGAAAGGTCGTGACTTTCAAATCGCCATCTCAAATGTTCGACATTTTTGCGCGATTTAGCACGTATCTCCCCAAGTTCGCTGGAGGAACAAGTGTCGTGTAAATGGGGCATGTGGGGCCAAAACTCGGCTAAGATAGAACATGACGGTGCCGGAAAGTGGTGTTTTTTGAAGGTTGGAGCTGCATACTGCAGGGGTAGACCTTGATAAAATTGGGAGAGTGTATGCGTGAAACGTGACAGCACGATGGCATCACCTAGTGTTGACCAATCAGAAGCATGCGAATAGGATCAGGGAAAGCGACAGACCAAGCGAGTGATGCCAAGAGACACCGATACAAGTTTCGTCCTTAAAGAAAGTCAATTTAAGACGAAGGAGGGGAGCACCGCCGTCGACAACGTTAGCACCGACAGGCTGATGGTTTAGGAGCAGGGATATATCATCCTGGATGACCCAATCGCCATTCAGGAATGAGTCAGAGCACATTTCGAGCTTGTAATCAATATCCAGAGGAACAGCAGTATCAGTGAGTTCAATCTAAGAGAAGTGAGATAGCAGTCTAGCTGATTCCTGCGGATAAACCCACAAACCAACGTCCATCACTACATCGAAGCAGCCCCGCGGCGTGTGGGTATAATTGCAGGGCTTTGGAGAGAGCCTCCTCAAACATAGGGATATCGAGTTCTGTCGGCAGGATATGGACATTGTTAATCTGAACCTGGCATGAGCGCTGGGGAAATCATCGGAATGAATCGTACATAGATAAACCAGATATCATAGCCAGGTAAATCTACATGCGTATGGGTTGCAAGGGCAGTTGGCAGCTTAGGTGATACGAGGCGCTGGATGAGAGACATGGCTGAGTCGACAGGCTACCTACGGGTGGGGGTATTCACCTCACTCGTGGAGCTATTCAGACACACCCCATGGGAATACCTGAAGAACATTATGTTATGCTTAGTAGCATTTTTGTGTACTCACTTCCGCATTTGACAGCCGACTATATCTTGTACGTACTTCCTTGTACATACAGTAGACTCCCAAATAACCCATACCAGGTATAACCCATACTTCCTGAAAACCCATACATTTTCTGATTTCCCGGGTTGGTTTGCAGGGATTTCGTGACTATAAGCCATAAGCCATACCCCATAGCTGTTTTGGGCTGTCATAACCCATACTCAGGGTCGGGTACTGCTGACAAATCGCCATATGTGGAAATAGTATTATGTAATTATTTTTTGAACATCTAAGAATGGCAAGAATTGCCTGAGAGAATGACCCAACCCATGTTCCCGCCATCCTTCAGTCCACCGGTGCACTCCAGCAATCAAATCGGATGAGCATTGCCGAACTATTAAACCCCATCACCAAGACCACAAACATCTTTGATCCAACAGATGAAGACATTTTTCCGGTGGTGGTGGATGCGAAGGAGTTATGGGAGTTGACAGCGACAGCAGTTGATGAGATTGATTGCGCCACACTTGAACCGCGTCCTTCACGAATGGATGTGCTGCAAGTGGTCATGATGGTGAAGAGGGATCTTGCAACATCTGAGGATTCACACGACCACAAGCTGGAGATATTGCTGGATTGTATGCACAACAGACTTGTGCTGCGGGGATCCAGGATGCGTGAGAAAGCAAACTCACTGACTATTTTGCTCGTAAATAATTACAATTACACTTTAGATCAGTAGTGGTTGAACTAATGTAAATTTTGTTGCTCGGACTACTTTTTTTTCAAAACCCATACACCCTTATAACCCATACCTCCCGGGCTGTCCCGACAGGTATGTGTTATTAGGGAGTCTACTGTACCCACAAAGGTGATTTAGTGTTGCTTATCGAATGCCTCTCAGTGCATGGCGCGGGACAGGAGTGCGGACCTTGGATCTCCGCACGGTACTACACGGGAACGCAGAAGTGCTGTCAGACCAGAAACGGTCGCCTAATCAGCCCGGCTAGTTCGTAGGATCATACCTCTTTAGGTCACCCAGGCTGATGATCCTTCTCCTCACCACCTTCACCTATACTTAAGCCACCAGCCTCGCGGCAGGTCGCGCTCGCACACCACCATGGTCGCTGCCTCGGCCCACTCCCGTCGAGTACTACAGCTGGTAGTTCCCTAAACGGCCCCGGAGACACAGCGAGCCTGTTTCAAGTTGCTGTGAACATCTGACTGACAAGGTCATTCACGAGTGTTCCGCGGGCTTGATTCCATGACACGTAGCCAACGAGCGCGTTTGTAAACGCCTTTTACTTCCATATGATAACTCCCTGCAGATTTAGGAGCCAAATCGAGTTGATCAGCCAGACTCGGAGTCACGAATAATGTTTGACTCTCCCAGCAGACGACATTCTCCACGACGGCGACCTCACACAGTCGGTACACTCCTAGAACTCTGCGACGTCCTCGCGTCAAGGTATTTATCGTGGGGAACCACGACAGTACACTCGCCGAATCCGGGACACCTGCGCACTACATACCTACGGGAGTCCATACACCCCTCAATGCGGCACAAGGGCCTTCCAATTTGAATACCCGCGCTTCCGCCCATCCAATCCCCAACTTTCCGGGGCCCTCTTGTATACACACCATCCGTCCGCTGCGCTCTGATCTAGGATACCACCCCAGATCGACGTGCTCTTGACGCATGGGCCACCGTTGGGACATCTTGACCGCGGGACGGAGTGCGCCGTGCTTTTACCGGCGCTTTGTCGTGTTCGTCCAAGGTTGCACGTCTTTGGGCGTCGTCCGGTCCGCATTCGAGGTCGCATGTGCCTATGCGGGCGCCAACGCAGGGGTGGGTACGAGGAGGACCCAGTTTGTCCGCGTGATTGTTGGGATGACATGCGTGACGGATGTGGGGGCGAGAGACGGTACTTGTGAATGCGGCGAGTGTGGGAGATGAATGAGAGGAAACCGAGCGAAGAGGTGCGATAGTGGTGAACTTGTATTTGCAGTCGTAAGTGTGTGCATGTTCGTTGGAATTGCTGGGAAGAACACTGGAGCGTGTTTGGACGGCGGCGGGTGTAGTCGCAGTGGGCCGGGGGGGGGTGCCTCCTTCGCTTGTCACCGAGACATCCGAAGCTGTCCCTCTGTCAATCAGTGTCCGATTCAGATGCGCCAGCCTGGGACCTGTTCAGCATTCGATCCCGGAGGTTGTATGCATACAACCTCGATAGGCATTATCACGGTGTGGACGATGCAAACACAAAACATGGGAAGTCCACAAGTGTCGTGGCTGCATGATTCCGCGGATAGGTTAATTCCTGGTCGGTTCATTAGTGGTTAAAACGTTCACCTATGCACCAGGTTGGTGTTGAATCTGAATTTGAACTGCCCGAAACGAGAGTCAAACCCTCGGCACACCTGTTCGAATCGCACTGAATGGGCACCCGGTGCATACTATGTTTAATTATCGGCGCTCGGTCTTTTGATGCCCGAGCTGCAGTTGGTTCAGGTATCCTGACCTATACGAATTGAGCATGCGACGTGTCTAGCCTTTGCGTGTGCAGGATGCGTCATGATTGTCCCGATCAAGGGAGCGAGGGTGGACATTTGCATTTGGTCAAGTCGGCAGTCTAGATTCAGCGACGAACCCGATATTGGTGCAATCGACCGTCCACGTCACGGTACCACTGCTTATCAAGTCCAAGGTTGCGACACCTGGCTGGACTGGCAATGCAGGCAGAATGCGAGTATACCCCAGGAAGCTCGGGATCCGCCGGGGCCCTTCCGTGGGGGTAACTTGGCCTCAGTCTCTTGCTCGTGCACAAAGGGTCGATACAATGTGTGAGAGAAGTGTTGGAGCAGTGCGCTCTTAGTTAGATCATTGGAGCCGCCAGTATGTCCTATCGTGGTCCTTCCATCACACCGAATTTTTTTTGGCTTATCTAAATAGGGCGCCGCCGCTCGGAGAACTGCGTTAGGAAGTGGAAGTGAAAAACTTGCTGTGTGTAAAGCGGTCCCCGATCGTATACATTCAACAATTTATTGGAATGTTCAAACGTTCAAGCTCCGAGTTTGTTTGACTTCAGTGCCCCGGTGCAGCTGTCGCTCTGCATCTCAGTGAACTGGCAGTCCCGAATACCAAGCATCGCGTAACTCGGGTGAGCGTGGAAAATCATCATTTCAGCGCCAAATTAAATGGCAGAGATCCGGGGCAAGTGGAATTATTAAATACTCTCAACATCGATCCGACCAGAAGATCCGATAAGGGGTGAAACTTGCTCATTGGTCTCGAGGCACAATGTAACATGCTACGTTCCCCCACTGGCCCATTCACACTGGCACGCGTCGCAGGCACGTTCAAGCACGTCGATGCCGTACATGAGCACACGGTCGGACTTCCAAGGAACCTGAAATCTTTTTTTTGAAAACCCACTGGCAGGTTGGTGGTGTAGTCAACAAAAAAATTCAATGGAGTACGTAAAGAAAATGTTGGGACGCGGCGCGGAGCCGTGAACCTGGGGACCCATAGTTATGCGTGAACCATACTTAATATACCTTAGCGACACTTCTTCGGAGGATCTCTTCTAGGCCGAAGTTCGAGCTGGCATTTGATGATTATTTGACGTCGCTCCTCGACTTACTGGTCACACATGTCTGCTTCAGATCCACTACCTCTCCCTTTCAATGTGGGTGACACACTAGGCGCTCTCCTCATCGGTGGTCTTTTCGCTTCAGCGTGAGTGTTTTTCGCTCTTTGCGCCTGCTCGTCTTACCAAAGTTGTTCTTTCAGTTTCTGGGGTGTCACGAGCATTCAGACCTACATCTACTATCAACGATACCCTAATGATCGGCTAACTTTGAAGCTCGTTGTAAGTCTCTCCTGACTTGGGAACATCTTGTTGTTCATTGCTGGTTGGTCATAGGTAGCGGTGCTATGGTGAGATTATGCACAAGCAAACCTGTTCTTCTGTTTGCTGACGCTCCTTGTAGGATTTTGGACACTTTTGACGCGTGCTTGACTAGTCATATAATCTACCATTATCTGGTGATTAATTACATGAACCCAGCGTCCATAGCAACACCGGTATGGTGCGTGGCCTCTCGTAGTTCTCTAGGATGTGGTAATTCATGCTTTATGCAGGAGTATGATCGTGAGTCGCTTTGTTTTGATAGATCCACCTCCGTCTAAGGCAGTATTTTCCGTCAGATCCATACACCAGTGACAGTAAGATTTTGATGCTTTGTGATATCAAGCCTTTTAATAAATATTTCGCTTTTAGGTTGTCACGGATGTGCTTGTCCGGTGGTAAGCATACTCCAGATATTCTGCACACCCCATGCTGATTAGTACCAAGTATGTTCTCAAAGCGGGTATGGGGGGGTAAGTAAGGTCTGGCGTCATTCTTCAATGATGTGGTTCTGACGGTTTATAGTTAGCAACCAGAACATCATCTTGACGGCCGTTGTCGTGAGTCGAGTCTCGCGAGCGTTGTCGTCGTTAAGGTGTCCTGACCTGTTTCATCAGTGGATCATATCTTTTTGCGATTTGGGTAAGTATTGTGCAGAGAATCATTTTTTTCACACTGACTTGCGATTTCCTTCTGTAGTCATTGGCCTCAGTAAGCATTTTCTTGGAAATCATCTTGATGCACTGAAAGTGTTGCAGTAATTACAGTGAAAGCGTAGGTCCTAACTCTTACTCGTTGCACTTGAACCTCACGCAGCATCTCAGTTTTCAACTTGTGTCCTGGACGCAACTTGATCTCCTTGCGGTCAGTATACTTACCAAGTCTCTGGTCACGGGTTTCTGAACCCCTTCAGCCCCTGTTCTATGCCAGCTTTGTCACGTCCTTTGCAGGCGACCTTTATCTCTCTGTCGTGCTGTGTTATTATCTGTTCAGGTCAAGAACAGGATTCCAGACGTAATAGTACTCCCTCACGTATCCACTGTCTTACTTATCTCGTCGTCAAGGACGGATACACTGGTCAATACACTCATCGCATACATCGTTACAACTGGTAAGACACATCCCCCATTTTCAGTTCCCGTCCATTCTAATAAACGTCTTCAAAGGTCTACTCACAACGTGCGGACCTTCTCTAAGCCTTGCGATTCCAAACATTGATTGTACATTGTGACATCCGGATCAGCATCGTCGCCATTCTTGGAACTGTATTCGTATGTTGATCGCCATGCTACTCTACACGGACTACCATTGATAACGTGTGATAGTACGCTGTAATGCCTACAAACTACATTTTCATGGGGTTCTACTTCAATCTCGCAAAGCGTAAGCGTTGAATTCCTGGCTAAGTGATACTGATGCCAACGCGATTCTCCAGTGTACATAAACTCGTATTTGGCACTGTAAGTTCGACAATTCCCACTTATTTTCGTTCCCCCTCCCCCCGTTCTCCCACCTTTGTTCGCTCGTCCACGACCTGTCTGTAGGCGCCACATGCGAATTCTATGTTAAAAACTTCCTACTGAGTGAACACGCTTACGATGAACTCCCCCATGTTTCCTAGGCTCAACGCACGCCAGCGTCTCCGCAAATACGACAGGCCGGTTTCCATCCAACTCTCAGGACTAACCGGCAACCATTTCGCATCCGGCTTCACAGAGTCGTCGGCGGAAACCTCCACGCCAGTCGTACTCAGCAAAGCGAGTCTCTCTTTTATCTCACGCGTGTTTTCTAGCACGTTTTTGGAAGACGATTGTGCTGACCTTTGATTTTCTCTTTCGTTCGCGGTGGCTTGTCCTGGCAGGCAACACATCGGGATTTGGAGATCGCTGTGCATACAACGGTTGATCAGAAATGATATTCGGGCTTTCTGAGACCGCGTCTGTTCCTATCGGCGCCCACACGTATGCGCATCGCTGCACGTCCACAAACCCAAAATCGCAGGCGCAGATACGCGTTGTCGAATCATTCCCTAACGTCCGTACCGCTGTCGTTCTTTGGAGCACGAGGGAGACATGAGCACGAACAAGATATCTCCCCCTTCGTTTGGAGTGATACCACTTACGTTCCTTCGTTAAATTATACACTCCTTTGCGTTGCTTGCCTGTTTTTCGTCGTTTCCAAATTCCTGGGTCATCCACCGTTTGTCAGAGAGGGAGGATTGGATTCCTCTTCAGTCAGGTGTAATTAATTCAAATTAGGCGATGCGCTTGCCGACAACTTTGTCATGCAAGCATGCAGCGGCAGGAGACGAACTTGAAGAAAAAAAGTGGGTTCGATTGTAGGTTGCGGCGTGGATTGGAGTCTGGGACGGATACGAAGAAATGTCTGCAACAAGCTCGAGAGGCTTCATGCGTCGTACGGTCACCGACGACCGTTTCTACCCGCAGGATATAAATTGATTTAAAATTTCCCCCTTTGAGGTCACAGGCCATTAAAAAATTAATACTACCTTCTATATCCACCTGGTCGACGTGCATACGAACATATGCCCATGTGGCATGTACATACCTATAACCCTGTTCCATGGGAGCACAATGAGTTCAACCCGACGGCGATCCAATCCCCGCGGTGTATTGCACGGCACAAGACTCTTGAACCCCGAAGCGCAACTCCTTGCCAGTATACGCCCGACTGAAGCGCTGGCTTATTCGTCCTTGTAGATTGTTCCACCTGTATTTCGATTGGATGGCCCACCCACCAACATTGACACGCGCGTCGCGATCACGATATAGACTTCTTTGTAAGAATTACTGATGGGTCCACTGGCGCCTTGAGACAGATTGGCACCGCTGACCGAATTCAGGGTCAGCCGTTCAAAGCCTGAAGGCCATCAAAATCACACGTCAGCACTGGCGTAGGAGCGCTCAATAACCAGGTATGGATAAACAGGACACACCGATAATGAATCGCCCTCCATTTAAGTATCGCAAACATGATCGTTGATGAGCAGGGTCAGGTTCATTTGTGGTAAGAATGAGACTGCGGTGCTGAGTCCCGGGTCCTGGTACTTATGTACCGCCGCATCACCTTGTGTGCTGACAAGCTCTGTCAAATGTACTTATAAGTGGTGTTGTACGCATGGACGCGTTGGGCCCTGAAACATTGAGATCTAGCCTTATCTGGTTCAATTTTCTGGACGCTGACGAACGGCTCACCTTCAAATAGGGCAGCGGTATAGGTATGGAAAGCACCGCCGTTTTCACGGCAATCCCAAGACTCGTCCTTGACTCCTTGCAGGCCGTATTCGGGTCGGACCAACGTCGTTAATGTACTCCACAAATGCAACTGAATTGAGTACGATGAATAAGAATCACTGTCACAAGAATAAATGAATTTGCATTGTAAATGGGTCTCATACAAGGAAGAGAAAGAAGCACATCCTGAACTTCGTGACCGTAAGCCCACCCGTATCGCGCTGCTACGGAGTCAACCAAGAGATTCATCTCAAACCAGTTAGTGTACGGAGATGGACGAAATCGGTTGGCAGTATCCAAAGTTATGTAGTGGGACACGATCGGACCTTTTCCCAACACTCTCCTGGTCCACCCGGTGATCAAATGGCTCGAGACGCAGGGAGATGGCGCACCATCACGTCATCATTGTCCAACAGCGGTCAAGGTGGGTGAGGGCACGACATGGTCGTCATGAGGTCACGGTCGGTGAGTAGTAGGAAGGAGAGGAAGAGGGTGTGCCGTTGTCAGTGGTCGCCATGGCGTCATCGTCAGAGACAGCGTGTCATTGCCATCATAGTGCGAGAGGGTCATTCGGGGCGATTCAGAGTTGTTTGAGTTGCACATGGTCATTTGGGCTGCGGGAAGAGGGTGAAAGTTGAGTAAAGGCAGTTGATGGGACAGTGCAACTGACCAGTATCCCATTCCTCTGACCCATCTTCGACTGGAGTAAACTCACCTGGCTTAGTTAGCCATTTGTTCTGAAGTTCCTGAGCACGTTGGCCTCTCGCTCCAGCAGTTCGTGCACAGCTGCTTCTAGTCCGAGACTTCCGAGGGCTTGCTTGAGCAATGATATCTGTTCCAATGAGAAAGGCCCCTGCAAGGACTCTTCGTCATCAAACACACCACTCTTGTCAGGCTTTTCGATGCCGTTCGCCCATGGCCAAGCGCCTGATCTCAACGCCGTCTTGTTCGAATACGGGGCAAAACTGCTATATGGGCCGTAAGCCAAAAACGTGCCATAGCTGACATGACGGGGTATGGGAAGCTTTGACTTGTCTTTGGCGCATGCCAAGGTGGCAGGGGTCTGTGCGGAGTCGGGCTCCAGTGGTGCCAGTGCAGAAGGGGCGGACAGTATAGCGCCTAGTTCCACGTTTGCGGTGGATATGTCTTTCAGAGGCTTGCTATCTGAAGGTACAACATGAACGTCGGAGTTGAGGGAGGTACCAAAAGGAAGACGTTGCATGAGGCACGTTTCGATTTAGATTGGGTTGCGGAAGAAACATCCGAGAGGAGGGGGCCGATAACGAGGGAAAGGGGGACAGAGTGGAAAGTGGCTGGTCGAGGTGAGGTTGCAGAAGCGGAGTCGCCGTGCTGCAGGAGAGGGAGCTTGGATGGTAGGATATGGGAAGAGATTTTGAACGACGGTCTGGGTATATTGAGAATGGACGGAAGAGGAGCCTGACTGAAACTTTGAGGTGGCAGGCTCTGTGGAGGGAGGGGCGAGGAAGTGCGAATCGATGCTGGGTGCGCCGTACAATGAGAGAGTACAGTTTGAGGATGTAGAGGATCTGTTGAGCGTCTGCGGTGTCAGCTGGGGCATCAGCGGCGATTTGACATCTTGTAGTATAGTAAATTTATATCTCGAGCTAACTCATCGTTCAAGTGGTTATAGTAAAGTTCGCACGACCTACTACACTCAAACAACGTGGATCCTCCTTGCTCTCGGCTGGCGATAACCTGAAACCTTCGTTAGCTTTGCCGGCCGATCGTGTGGGGTCACGTACGGATATCCCCGATGTATGCGACTTCCGAGAATGCAGGGGTCGTGCCAGGTCGCGAATGGCAATCATTTAGAATCGTATCTCATTGCCGTCGCTCCGAGGGATACTGCCGGAGGCATTCCACCGTAACTGATATTCGGAGGATCGTTTGGGGTCCTTCTCCTCGGATGCCTCCAGGAATGCAGTTATCTCCATCCAAGGTCGCATGAACGACCCCCGGAACATGCAAATTCAAAATTTGCCTTTTGATTTACTTGATTGCTTCCAGTAATCCACGCACTAGGCTCTCGTGCCGGTGTGCCCCGGTACGTGATCCGGGGAACGCGAAGGTCATAAAACAAGCAGGCTTTCCGTAAAGTACCGATGGAAAGACGGGTTTCTAGATATGATATCCATGACAACGGGACACTGATTTGCTGGCCAGGACTTTGGGGGATGCTCTCGTGTGTTGACAGTTCGATCTATATTCAGAAGGTTCCTATTTTCCTACGTGGATTAAGTGTCCCAGCGAGACGGGACTGCAGTTCTTTCAAAACACAGCGGAGTTGATAGGTCGGTCACTCGTTTTTAGACCATGGATACTTAAGACCGAACAGTTACTCAGTTGCCGCATTTCTGCCAGTCAACCTCTTCGTTCACGTTGAACCGCACTATGGCTGCAGCGGTGAAGCTCCCTTTCAATTTAGACAACACCTTTGGAGTACTTCTGATCGGTGGACTTTTTGCTGCAGCGTACGCTTATTCGTATGCGACTCATACGAATTACTGACACTTTATAGCTTCTGGGGTGTTACGAGTGCTCAGACCTACATCTACTATCAACGATACCCGAATGACCCACTAGCCCTGAAGTCGATTGCAAGTCTCTGTTCTCGTTGACTTATTTTGTCACTAATTTCCTCATGGGTGTGTTCTTTCGTCACAGGTGGCGCTCCTATGGTCTGGGAAAACCAAGTGAACCTATTCTCAGCATTTCTAACGTGCTTGTAGGGTCCTGGACACTTGCGATGCGTGCTTAACCAGCCATATACTTTATCATTATCTCGTAACGAGCTACCTGGATCCGTTAGCTATAGCAAAACCTGTGTGGTGGGTGGTCACGGTTGGCATTTCCCTAAATACGCTTACCCGTTCCTTCGTTAGGAGCCTTATTGTGAGTCATGGTTTAACGGGCAGACGTCCGGCTAAAAGCATTGTTTTGGCCAGATCCATGTTGCAGTGACGGTGAGGAATTCAATCTTCGTGACAGACATCAAAGGGTCTTCAACGTTTTGACTTCAGTCTGTCACTGATACGATCATACGGTCGTGAGTGTTTCCTCTAGATGCACTGCGTATCCCGTTTCCCGTTTCTGATGAAGATAAAGCATGTTCGCCCGGCGTATTTGGAGGCGTAGGTCTCTTCTTCAACCTGCGGTGGCATTTCTTGATACCGTATAGTCAGTGGCGAGAATATCATCTTGACGTCGATTGTGGTTAGTCTAGTCCCGTGAGGCGTCGGGATGACCAGTCCGGTTTGACCCGTTTTACCAGGGTGCTGTGACACTTTGTGAGCTACGTGAGTATGTCCGAGGACCTGCTTCCGTCTGCCTGACACGCAGTTTCCTCTCTAGTGGTTGGTCTCAGTATGCATCTTCTCCGTGACAATTAATTCGATGACTGAACGCGTCACAGCAATTTCTCTAAATGCGTAGGTCCCAACTCGTGCTGTTCGATGCATATGAACTCTTGGAATGCCCAGCTTTGGAATTCCGTCCTATGCGCAACTTGATAGACGCTCCGTCAGTTGATACGCGAATTTGTGGTCATGATTGCTTACGGTTTTTTCAGACCCTGTTCTACGTCCATTTTGGCGCGGGGGTGGTAGGAAATCTTTTGGTAGCAATCATTTTGTGCTACTATCTGTTCACGTCAAGAACGCGTTTTCGGAGGTAACGGAGTTTCGTCCTGATCTACTGTGTGTTTATTTGTTCGCTACCCAAGTGCGGATACGCTCAATACACTCAATGCATACATCGTCGCGACCGGTAAGCTGCCCACCCCGGATTTTGCATTCCGGACCATCTTGATCAACCCTTTCATAGGCTTACTCACATCGTGCGTCCCTTTTGCTTGCTCTTCCTACTGTGAATGGCACTGTCGATCAGGGTCGATGCTATACTTGGAATTGTCTTTGTGAGTGCACTTCCACTCTACTCTACTCCGCTTTGGAACGTCGTTTATCGCGTATGGTAGTATGTGACGATGCCGACAAATTTCACCTTCATTGGGTTCTACTTCAATCTCGCAAAGAGTACGCATTCTCTCAACTGAACCCTGCATGCTTACCGAGGCCTCGGTTACTCCAGTGTACATCAACTCGTACCTATCCCTGTGAGCCCGCATTCCCACTCTTCCGTATGGTTTTCCCTATTTCCTCTTCTATTTCGCCGTATTGTGAACGTTTACGCATTTACCATAACATTATACATCTTACGTGGCAAAACGCTCGTCTCGTTTTGTTGTCAACTCCCAGACTCAATGCGCGCCAACACGTTCGAGAGCAACCCGATGGTGTCGTTTCCTTCCGCCTCTCCAGGCTCTCAGATCAGCATTATACCACCGACTTGGGCACGATGCGCTCGTTGCCAACTCGTCTTGACAAGGTACGCATTCGTCTCGATCATCTGTATACTTAGGATCATACTCACTTGTTCGTTCGTCCACTTGCGTTGAACAGGCACCACACAGGGATATAGAGGTGCGCATCCAGACGACGGTGGATCAAAAGTCGGAACGGGAGCTTCCGTACTGAGCGTCGGACCTACCTTGTGTCGGCGAGAGCTTGAGCTCGATGGGTGTTGTTTGCGGTTGGCAGCGAGGAGTGGATGAGCTGTGAGAATTGATTGCTCTCTCGTATGCGGTACTGTTCCTATGTATCTATATGCTTTAGTTTCGCTGTAGTGCAGCGCGGGACGGACAGTCCACGATTCCAACATCCCTCAGATGTCCGGAGAAACGTCCGACTGCTCGCTACTGCGTGCATTCCGAGCAAGAACACCATCGACCTACGAAGCTTCCACGCTCGTCGAGTCGGGCTAGCCAGCACTACGACGCGTCCACTGGGAAGGTGTACTTGTCGGGAAACCAGGCGTTTCAGCGCGAGATTACACCTCAAAGTGCGAACCTAATCATCGACCTGATTAACACTCATATTTTGCACTAACGTGAACCGCTGCTTTCGGTATGATTCTCGAAGACAGCCTGAAATGACGTTCATATGGAGTTAGATCCATGGACACCAAGTCAAATGGTCATCCTCCGGAATCGGAGGGTGTCCAGTCGCCGAATGTCGATCTTCCTCGCTGAGCGTGGCCACAACCCGGCCTTCATAAGCGTGCCTGGCGGGTGCACACTAAGAGTGCTCACTCTTCCTTTTGGTATAGACCACCTTTGGTTCCATTGTTTTCATGCCTGGAGGGATATGGATACGAGTCGCAGCGCAGTATCCGATAAGGGGTCGGGTTGCAAGTGCTTGACGCGGAACTCTCCGACTATGTGGGAGATGGCATCGTGGTCCAACTTGCGCGGATAATTTCACGCCGGAAAGCAAAATGACGCCTGCGCGACCCACTCGCCCCAAGCCATTCGTTATCCATCACCCGTTCCCCATTCGCTCAACGACAATCGCCGCGGAACTGCATCTAATCTCAGAGACGGCCGCCACGTCACTGAACAGGTCGCCCAACGTCACATCCTTTCCGATGGAGGTGAGGGCCCCAGTTTTCCGAGAAAATGCGACAACTTACTGGAAGCATCAAGCTCGGGCACACGCACCAAACATGTACCTTGTTGGAACGACGGCGATAGCTCTGCCGGGGAGTTTCCGGTGGGGTTGCGCCCCGCATCGAGATAAGAAACCGATCCGTGGACCAATTCACATTACAACCGATCGAACCGATCTGACTGGCCTGCCCGCCACGACGGCATCGGTTACCTGTTCAATGCTTTGGAAAGCGCCATGTCATGTTGGGAATCGCCATATCCATGTCCGAGCAACGCCATGGGGTTACATGAGTGTACGTCAACGAATCGGTGACGCGGATCCAGGACAGGGCAACGTCGTCTCCTTGTCCTGGGGACGCCGAGTTGCAGATCAGGAGAATGTACAATGTATCACGCATCCAAAAAAAGACGTTTGAGGGTCTCAGTCACGAAACCAACCCACTCCACGTCATAGGGGGATGTTGTCCTACCAAAGAGAGCGTGTTCCCTTTAACGGCAGATATAGGTGACAATCCAATCGACCACAATCCCTGTCAGATAAGCCATTGCTGGCCATGTGGTGTGGCAAGAAGGAGCCATCGAATCCCTGGAAATACTTATCGTGTCGCGATCGGTAGACGAAACCACCTTGTCCAGCAGGAGGCTTCCCCTTTCAAACAACTATCATCGCCGGAACACCTGTGTATGTATGAGATGAAATCACGAGAATCATTCCGCACCAGATCGGAACCGAAACAAAGGCGAATCAGCATCGTGGTATGTGAGTTGCGTGGCCCTATTTACAGAAAATCCCGAATACAACCGGTGCAACAGCATCCGAGGATGTGCTGTATATCAATCATTATATGTGTGTGCCTCTTCGTCTCGCCCGGTGTGGGAGAATGACGCGGATGATGGACGACAGATATATAACGTAGACGGTTGCTGCGGGTGGATGATGATGACATCACGCGTGGTGCGGGCGTGAAGACCACCGGCAAGGAATATACTGCAATTAACCCCACGCTGCAGTCGTACTGTGCGGCAAACCATCAGATGCGATGCGTGCGAAGGAGAAAAGGGTGGGGATGTGCCAAGAAGCGACGTGACTGACCTGTAATTCACGATGAGATGGCCGTCCGTCGCAAACGACTGCTCAAATGCCCTTGTCTTAGCGCAAACAAACACGACGACATCGGTCGAACCATACACCCACCTTGAACAAGTTCGACACTGTATCGTCCGGCGCAGGCGAGAACGCCAAGTTGATATACGTGAACTGTTGTTGGTAGCAAAAACGAAAAGTGAATGAAAAACGGGGTCAGCTCGTGTCGATCGCTCCGATAATGGTCAAAAGAAAAAATAGGGACGGGAAGTAAGAAGCAAGAAGAATGGCCTCATACCAAGGGCTCCCCCGCCTTCCACCCCAACTCCTTTCTCAAAAACTGAATCACCGCCTGAAACCGGTTCGCAGCCGTGATCTTGTAAAAGTTTTGTTTCATGATTGGGGCATTGCCGACAGCCTTGAAACGCACGACGACTGTCCCCACACATCATCGTTATCAAAGTCAGAACGTGCGACGCATCGAAGCTGTAAAACGGACCTTTGGAGGGATCCTTCTTCTTGTAGGTTTCCAGGGCTTGGATGGCTTGGGTGAGAGACTCGCCGCCTTCGCCTGGTGTCCAGGGAAGGGTGGTTTGGCGGCCGAGGTCTTCTGGACTGCCTGGTGGTTGCGTCATCGCCTTGGACCGGTTGTGGTGGTCACCGCGAGCGTCGTGCTCGCAATAACAGGCGGGCGATGTAGTTGATTGGTATCGATAGAAAAGGCAATTGCCCTCTGTCACTCGCCGAGATCACAACAGGTGACTTTAGTTATAAATTATTGTATTGATTTGTTCCTAAGTACTTTACACCGGTCGTTCAACGTGCCATTCGTTAAACGTTAAGCAGTGGCCATCTGTGTACTCGCAGGCGCAACATACGCACCGGACCCCGGGGCACAAACATCCTGGAGCCCAAGGTGAGCAAGCGTTTCATCGCAACACGAAAATGGGTGGCGTTTACCTTGACCATTCCCTTCATAATCATCACCAAGGCAGCCCTACTTTCCCACAGAGGATACAGCACAACCGCAAACGCCGAACAGAACGTCCAGAGGATTCCGATCACAACCCAGACAGAGAAACCAGCCACACCATACACAGTGGATGCTCCAAACAGAGGAAGGGGAATGATGATCAGGAATACCAACGTCTGCAAAAAGGATCCTTTGATTAGGAACGCGCCCTGCCATGTCCTTTCGAGTGAGCCGTACCATGATCACAGACGACCACACAGCAAATCTAAACGCCTTCTTGAGGCTCACGGGGTCGAGTTCGTTGTCGGGCTCAATTTCGTCTGAGGCGGACATGACTGATGCCGGTACGCCCTTCTTCTCGGTTTCTGCATCTCTAATATGATGGACGGCCTTCTTCACAACGGGCGAGTTGATCGCACGAGTTTCCGCAAAGTCATAGTTGTCCGGCCACTGCAATTGGTTCAGTAGGTCAATATCCCCTCCGTCCTTCGAGGAATTGAACTTCAACATACGATCAGAGATACAATCACGGACACGATGCCGCCTACTCCAATCGACGCAAGGTTTCCACCAAGCATCTCGTAGTCGCCTGGTCGGCGAATATCAGTATGGACATCACGGGTTATTCGCGATCTTTGTCGCACCTCCGCTTGTCTAGTGGAAGAACAACGTAATGTGAGCCAAAGTCTTTCACGAAAACGAAATGACTTACAGTAACGTTGATGACGCCCTCATTTAGCCCAGCTGTGATGCCAAGCCAGACAGCAACACCAGCGAAGAACCCAATCACCGCGCCAGCGATGCATCCCATACGATTGGCTCCGCTCCACGTAACGCAGAGCGCAATAGGGACGACACCTGAACCGAGGATGACACCCATAAAGGTCTAATACACGGCACCAGATCAGTCCAGAGATTCATCTCGCCACACAGGCACTGTTCCGACGTACGTAGAGCCAACCCATGGACACCCCAATGTAGAAGAAAATGGTACCGGCGATACCCATTACAAGGGCAAAGAATGCCACCTATAAGAGCATTACTCAAAAGAGGCGATGGTCCTAGGGAGAATACATACACCCAGGTGGCTCATTCGCAGAACTTGCTGCTCCGTAGCTCGAGGATTTATGTACTTCTGTTGAGCGGATTTAAGCCCTTCGTGTATGTCGCGCACAAAACGATCTTACCACATAGATATCGTACGTCAAAAGCGACGAGACCGCAATCAACTCGGCGCTCGTAGCACTCGTCACGGCCAAGAACAATACAACCAACACCGCTGCCGCACCGCTCTGGCCCAGGAGTGTCGCGGCTGCGAAGGAGGCGGGCAGTCCTGCCGAGATTTCGTCTGCTGTCAAAGGCTGAAGTAAAGGTACGAAGCCATCCGCAGTAGGCACTTGAGTCGGCGATGAAGATGCAGGAACGGCTCCAAGCGCCACAGCAGCCAAACCGAGCGTCGTAGAGAATGCAAACGGGACTGCAAACCAAGCCAGCCCTCCGATCAAGTATGCCTTGACGGTCGTGGCTGGTCGGCTGGCAATGGCGCGTTGCCAATACGCTTGGTCTTGGAACACGGTGGCAAAGTTCCCGATGATGTTGATGACGCCGAATATCAGCCCGTTCAAAGAACGGAGTGTGAGATAGGATCCTTGGGCATTTCCAGAAACTGGCATCATTTGTGTAGCCTCTGATAGAAGATAGTGCATTTTACTGATCGAACCAATATATCCTGAAGTCGCGTAGACTGTGAATATGAAAGTGAGAATGATGGCAAAGAGAACAGATGTGTGGGTGCTAGAGTTGAGAGTGGATGAGGAGGGAAGATAGATCAAGTCGTCAAAGCACGCACTAGTCGCAAAGTAGCGTAGACCGCATGCCACCAACCACTACATAGATCGCGACCCCAAGAGGGATCAAGAAACACGCGGCGATGGTATTCATGCCGGTCAGACTGGTTACTGTCGCCGAGCCTCCAAGGACGAGCATAGACGAAACGATAATGTTCGTGGCCAATCCAAAGAACATGAAAACCAAGTGAGCGAGTGTCCCCCACCGCGTAGCGACGATCTCCAACCACGTATGGGCATATGGTGCGTTCAGCTTGAGCTTCGCGGCCAACTGGGCAAACAAAAGGACCTGTACAGTCGCACCTGCAGCGTACCACCACGGTCCGGATATACCGTATCTATAAGCAACCGCACTTGATTGAAGCTGACGACGAGTCCAAATCAACTTGAATCCAGAAAATTGCTGAATGGAGCTTACCAGCGTGGCGGCCCAGGTCCAGGCGGAGACGATACCGGACGCGATGAGACCTGGCTTGACTGAGCGCGAAGCAGAGGTAAACTCTTCCGAATTCCGAGGTGAAACCCCAGTATATCTTGCCTGAATGGCGGTCAAGCCGACCATGAAAACGCTGAAGAACAACCCGATCCCTAGTATTGGTGCGCACGTGAGGCCATCGTCAGTGGTTCAAGCGAGTACCTGTGCTTACCAACCACTGGCGATACGCGTTCAGTTCGTGCCCACGCGATACGACGAGTGAATGCGCCACGTACCGACGCCATATCCTGCGCCTTGCGGAAGAACTTGACTCTCAGACATGTTGCGAAGAGAAGTGTCTTCTCGCCGTGTTCAACCTCTGCTTAGGCAAACTTCAGGTTCGGTGCCTAGGGTTATATAGGTGAGAATTCCCGGGCCTAGTACTTATCGGTGACGTTTGAGTGGCTTGAAGATAAGGAACAACTACCCAACAACTACCCATTGCCAAGTTGAGATAAGAACGCCGACGGCTGCCGAGGTGTCCTGTAACGATGCCACAAGCCCCGTCGGCCCGAGATAAATCAAAGGTGAGGAACAACGCACGAAGTGTGAAGGATTGGTAGACGCGCCAACTTGACCTTTGCGTCGTCGCTTGTCCTGCTTCCCCTTTCCCACCCCGTACACCGTGAGACAATAAGCAAGCAGCGGTGATGAGTCGCGAGCAGCTCGCATGATGCACTTTTTCGGGACGACGACCTTCGCGATGCCACAGGTACATCTCGACCCGTCCAACCATCTCCGACGGACTGTCAACCCAGCACAACGAGCATTGGCATTCAACGTCAAAGTGTGTGATCATAAAGATAAGGACGTTCGGCTCGAACGACCTATGGGGAAAAGCATCTTATCATGGACAGGCATCGCCATCGGCGCACCACTGACAGATGACGAGTCGTGGACGCACTCATCTGACATTTCCTAGGTTGCTGAACACGCAACTGAATAATGGGGTTACCTGTCGCAAGGTACCGCGACAGGGAGCGTAAAAACGTTGTGGTTTTCAGGGCGTCCCTGGGATGGGTAGTCGAGTCATGCAAGATAAGAACAGAGCCGATTTGAACAAAGCAGAGAGTCTGCTGGCAGACGTCAATATTTCAATCCACGACCAGATAGCAGTTTCGGGCATCCGCTCCAGAACTGACATCGACCGAACGAAAGAAATACCAACTTGAAAACGCAGTGACGGGTTGGGACTGGTCTCTGAAAAGTTGCGAAAATCCACTGCAGTGCTAGACCAGCCTGGCCAAGAACTCGGAGTTATGCCAAGAATCCCAGTATCACACCGCCCATCTCATGCTCGTCTACTTCCGACTCTATTTGTTTGATGGAGCTGACAAGCAAGATTCTATTGGTACCATTCTCCCTGCGTGGGCCCGCACCAAATTCCAACTACTGGTTCAATCCATCGGCGGACCATCGCTGATGCGGCTCGCTATCTAGATAATCATGATCACCGCAAAGAAAAATCAAATCAAAACGTTTTGACAAGAACGAGATTCGAACTCGTGCCCTTTCGGACTGGATAGGTATGTAGCCTGATTCCAGCGCCTTAGACCGCTCGGCCATCTTGCCCTAACGTCCAACCTCTCCACTTGGATGATATAGTCACGCTTCTCCGATGTCGTTTCTTGCACACATCATCCGATCGAAGTCCTGTCATAGGAATTGTTCATTGAACGCGGGTCAACACGCCGGGCGATTTCGCTACCTCTCAACACTCTGTCTAACATTCACACCACGATTGAACGAGCATACGATTATCAAGCAGTTCGTCCATCGATCGTTTCCGAACATCGGACTCTCCATCGCTCGCGGGATCTGGGCCATCTCATCGCATTCGAATGGATCCCATCAACCAGATTCATATCATGGTGTTCCAATCCGGTGTATCATGTCGGGGCCCCGGTCCCGTCCGGGTCTATGATGGTGTAAATTGGGACAAGTTGGATGGAATTACATCTAGGCCGATCTAGATCGTCGCTCCATTATGAACCGCTCGACAGAACCATCGGAATGCCCCATCACTGAGCCTCCAGCCTGGAACGCTCGAGGTACTCTCGTAACTTGCATTGTGTGTTGCGAGGTGGGTTAAAAATGGGTTAATAGCCGGGTTGATAACCATTGCGTTGGAGTGTGAAGCATCGGCCCGAAAACATACGGGGACAGATCTGACATCTAGATATTACCCCCGGACGTCCTGTTCGGAACGAAAACAAAGGAAACTTCGATAGGGGACAAGGACGAGGATGCCGAACTGGATTCCATTCATGAAAACAACGCACTAGTACCATCCGTCATGCCCATCACAAAATATCAGAGATGAATCCGTCAGTACCAGGATTCCTCCCTAATCATACACATACCGGCACCACGCAAGAAAAGAAAGGCTCCTTCCCCTTCAAAACGGCTCGCTTTGGCACATCCCTCATCCTCCCGTAACGCCGCCTAATCCAACTGTACGACTTCAAACCCCCCGCGTTCCTTTGCCACGACGAACCGCCCCATACCCTCGTCAAAATCCACCTTGTCGCCGCTCCCGCTGGCTTGGTCAGCACCATCTTCCACATTCGCGTTCCCGCCCTGGTGCAACCAATTCACATCCCGCTGCCGAGGCCGATCCATGAGATATAAAGCCTCCCCCGCCTCAAATGCCGGTCCAAGCTGCATCTCGTACGGCGGTAAAATGAGCAACCCAGGACTCACGAGGCGCAGCTCCCGCCCGACGACGAACACGCCCCGCCCAGACCAGCCGAGACAGAGGTTCGTACACGCGCGTGGCACCGAGACGCCCACGCCTCCCACTCCTTCGTCACCTTCATCATCTCCCTGGTTTCCGGACTGCCATGATGGCGATGGCAAGTGTGGAGGTAGATACGCCAAACGATACGGAAACGTGTTCGTATCAGCAGTCATTGCTTTTTCGCGGCCATCTTCTTCCACAAGCGGGATCAACATCACCATCGATACGCTCTCCGCCTGCCTTCTTGACCGCGCCGCAATCGTCAGCGTAGGCGATATACCCAGCGCCCACGACGTAGATCGTTTGTGTTGTCCGTCCCAATCCACATCTCGGTCGGCGCTGGGGTTCAAGTGCGGTGGTACGACGTGCCGCGCGGCGCACGTCGTAAACCCAATCGGTCGACTGATCGCTTCTTGAAACATAAACACCCGTTTATGTTCAACGACCACATGACCGTCCACTGGAACATGAGGGACGGGAAAGACGCTCACGCAGTGTTCCCATACGACCAGGAGATGGCCGGAAAACACTACAAAATCGAGAAAGCTGCCAAACTAGAGTGAAAAGGGTGAAAAGGAGCCACGAACGGTGGCGTTCAGATGACAAGACGCCACGGTGGACATACGGCGCTCACCAGATCGGGGAAACGCGGGAGAAGCGCCGTCCCAGTCGTCTGTGCATGCCAATCAAGGAGCTCCAGACCACCTCCCCCGAGCTCCCTTGTCGTATCCAACAATAATAAATGTCTCCATATACCCGCCACGACGCCCGGCACGCGTGTATAATCGCACAGCATCACGAACGGCGCCCTCAAACTTGTCGAGAGCACCTTGGCGAATTGATGGGATCTGGCGCGTCAAAAGTCAGATAGCTCCTCATACACCCAAAAGCTTGAATTACCCCAACGTCTCTCTAGGCCCGACGGCGATCACACCCGCCACATCGGCATCCTTGACGATTCTACACGACACCCCCTCGAACGGTGTCCATTCCCCGACGTGCTTCAATCTCTGAGCGAATCCGGGCACACCGACGATGAGCCAATGCACGATTTTATCGTCCTGCACAGTCAACAATTCTGTCCCGCCTGGAATAAACACGACTTGGTCCACGCGCGAACCGGTGCCGTGGTGCCGTTGCCTGGAAACGAGCGTATTCGCAGACAACCGTGGCCACGCATGCTCGAGGTAGAGCGCTCGCAAAGTTCGTCGTTCGAGCTCCGTCGCGGAGAGCAAGGAGAGGCGACGTGGGGGACCAGGTGGAGGTAGGTTACGCGCCAAAACGTCGGCGCAAAACCGGGCGTACCAGATGCAGCGGAGTTTACTTAAAAGATAGTACCGTCGAGAGGTCTTGTCTCCTCTGAGCTTGCTCGTTTTCGTCTTTGACAAGGACGGGACTCACCTTGCGTAGAGAGAGCACGGCATGCACAGACAATTCCTGGAGTATTTGGATCAGAATGTCGTCAACGAGCTTGTCTAGGCCGCTGGCCATGGTGTGTGGAATAGTGGGTGAGTTGTGGGTAGCACCTGAGAGCGCCACGACAACAGCGTGCTGAAACATCGAACCCACGGGGAAGCCGAGAGGAAAAGTCTACACGCGATCTGGCCACCCGCACAAAATATTTTCCCCCGTATTGCACACACTGCCTCAAGCAAGAGTGTGCGTGTGCGTGCGTATGGTATCGATCCGAGGAATGTGGTGACGGTGCAGAATGGGGTGAAGGGAAGGAATCGGGAAATCGCAATCAGACACACCCCTTGAACGTGACATCGTGAATCGGACTGGGTCAGTGCATATCCGGGGTGCGCAGTGCGCACATCGAGACTTGGTCTTGAACCACGTCGGTAGTTTCCTTCCGAGGCCCGGCCCGTGCCGATCAGTGATGTCCCTGTCACGTGATACCCTTTCAACCCTGGAGGCGACAGGTGCGGCGTCAGTGGCGGCTTGGGAACTGGAAGTTCAAGCTTGAGTGCGAACCCCTTTGTGTATAGGAGGGGTGATTCACCAGAGAAGGCACCAAGTAAAAGCCTATCTCTGATCTCCGCCCACGCCGCGCGACAACGGTCTCGGATCGCACGGGGTTTGAAAACCCCTTTCGGCGACACGCGCACCGACGGAACGACGTCCCCACCTACCCAACCACCCGCATCCACCCTAGGGTTTCGTGCGACCCATTTCGTTCATACCTTCGGAGTTTTTCATTTTTATGTATTCCAAAGAACGCAATGTGCCTGTGGAGCGATGAAACTGAACACGTCCAGTGCCTCATACCACGGCGCCTCCACCGCCCCGACAGCGGTTTCCACCCAGTTCCACGCTTCCGCGACGGTGCCACAAGGACCCTTGTCCACGCTATCTGGAAATGGGAATAGGAGAAGCCTTACTCTTCGCTCCCGGCGCCCGCACCCAGCCATCGTGACTCGTACCCTACAGCTTCTGAGCCCGCGGCGATGGGGGCTAGATCTATACACGCCGAAGAAATTGGGAGGACGGTCTCCCCCGGGTGTGTAAACGCATGGACATGTGTACGCGTGTCAACGTACGTGTCGGGACTAGTCTCCGTGTCCGCATCCGCGCCTGTAATTCCAACACCGACGCACCGTCATCTCCCCGCGAAGAAATACAACAGCCACATCCATACAAGCACCGACCGCACTCGGGCTAAAAGTAACGGCCGAGTCCAGACACCTTCGGACCAGGTACCAACAC